>SEYY01014748.1:10000-14183 GCA_009176605.1 Armadillidium nasatum | reverse complement strand
GAGGGGCGCCTTTCAAAATGAAAATCATATACCCACATAATTACGGGTAGTATAAGTAATAAATTCAGAATGCTCAATTTTAATTTTCCGAGATTTTAAATTAATTGTTGCTCAGTTAATTGTAACCCTTAATTAATTACTACTCTTCTACAAGTGATTCTCTCATGCGTTAATATATTAGCTTCATCCATACTTGTGTTCTTTTCTTTTCATAGCTCCTTTACTCCATTAAACCACATCTATGTTGAGTTTGCCCCTTCCCTTTTGCCAACTACTTCGAATATAAAAACCTTTTTCAACTAATCTCTCATCATTCATTCTAAGAACTTGTCCATCTCATCTAATATACCTTGATTTATTCTTTCTATCAAACATCTCTCCTAGCAGCACATATCTCAACTCAATTTCATTTTTACCTTCCTTGATAAACCTCCATTTTTTCTATATTTCTTTAAGAATATTCAACATTCTTTCACCCTCCTCAACCGTATGAAAAAATTTCTTCTTTCATCCCTCCGAAAGCCTCAATATTAACCCCTTAGTTTCTAAAGGCTGTGGTTTCTCAAAATCTTTCCCCGTTCAATCCAGATTGACGTTAGTCTTCTTTGAGGTTTACACTATTTTTTATAATTTTATTTTAACATTATTAATTTCAATTCTTTTCATGGGGATGCTCGCTTACATTCATACACCAAATCAAGCAGTTTTCTATTTGAATCAGTACCAACACGTATCCAATCCATATCTTTTAACTATACTATCTGAAGAGATTATAAACAATGAAAAACATAACACGACTCTTGCTGAGACCAACTCTTAAACACCTACCCTTCCGTCCTCTTAATTATAAGGCATTCTCTACCGTTCCTATAAAACCATTTAATCGCATTTAATAATATTCTACTTACTTCATAAACTTCTAATACTCTCTAGAGTTTCTCTCTTTGATCTCTGTCGTATACTTTTCCTAAATCAAGGAGACAATAAAAGTCTTTCTTCTTCTCTGAGTATTTTTCAAGATAAACGAGAACTTGATCCACATTTTCTTTACCATCCTTAAAATCATACTCTTTTCCTCCAATCTATTTATCCATAATACTCTTAACGTTTTCTGTTAACAATCTTCTATATACTTAGCTTCTTTGTTGCCCTTACCCTCATAAATTGGAACAAGATGCCAATCTTGTACCTAGCCAATTTCCAAACAAATATAGAATTATAATCATCAGTCACTCTGAGATACTATTACTTCCTGTTTCAGTATTTCTACTTGCAGGGAATCCAAACCCAAATAATCTACTTCTTCCGTTCTCTACAAAGATTCACAGTTTCATTCCTTGTAATTAGTCCCACATTTTCGCTCCTAATTTCTTGCTACTTAATATTCTCTTTTTTTAATTTTTTGTCTTTCTTTCTCCTCTTAAACTTTTTCAGCATTTAGAAATTCTTTAAAATATCTCTCAATCTTTCTAAAATTCCCTTTTCATCTTGAGCTATTTTCCCATGCAAAAAAGTCTTTACATCAGTTAAAACCTCTTCCTTCTTGTTCAGAACTCTTGTGAATCTTCTTCCAAAATAGTTTATTTTCTTAACTGATAATTTCCAACTATCTTTCTTCTACACTTTTCAACCGTCCTCATATTTGCAGCTTTAACTTCCCATTTAATTAACTTAATTAAGTGCCCTGATTGTACTCCTCCCTTGACTGCTCGGATCTTAATAGTCAAACATGTTGAAAACACTTTTTTTATCCTTTTATAAATAGCACCCAATTTTCTCTCCATCATTCGCTATCTTTTCTTTTGCTTTTCCCATCAACCTTTTCCACTCAACAAACTTGACTTGTCTCTGAAAATATTTCCACTCATCTTGGACGACTCCTATCTCCCTTTCTTTCACTATTCCCCATTTTTCAGCTGAAAGCTTTTCGTATTCTGTTGAAAATTCTTCAATTTCAATTTCTCTATTCTGTTTGCAACTTCAACACTCTTTCTAAATTCAAAACTTTTCATCCACCTTTCTATCACCTTTCACTTTACATCTACTAAATAGTGATCGGGTATACCCCCTGCTGCTCTTAAAAGACGATCACATTCCACAACCTATCTTTATGAATTCGTTTTACACATTCATAGTGAAGCTTCACTAAACTTGTAAATTTATGTATACCCTTTTAAATCAGGCCCAAGTGTTTCTATTACCATCTCTGTAGCAGTACTCAACTCTAATAATAATTTTCCCCAGTTGTTGTTGTTACTTACTCGCAAACGGTCATCTCCTTTTACTTCAACATCACCAAACCCTTTACATTTAAACTTACCTAAAAGATCCCTTTATCATTCCATTTAAAAAAAAAAAAGCCAACAAAATTCGTATAGTAATTCTTTTCTTCTGCACTATGATTTACGAATGCAGCAAATACCCTTGTTAATATCCATATTACTACATAATTCATCTACACAACGAATTCCTGGTTAACGTTTCTCCTCACTTCTCTTCCTATCAGAACCTCTAACAAAAAACAACATATTATATTAATCATAGAAATATCGAAAAAAATTTATAACTTAGATAGAAACTAAGTCAATATACATTTGTGCTATTATAAACGGAAAAATTTCATTAACATTAGATGAGCGTATACAATATATATATATATTATTAATAGAATTATATATATCTATATTATTTATATATATATATATATATATATATATATATATATATATATATATAATATATATATATATATATATATATATATTTAATATATTTATATATATTATATATATATAATATATATATATAATAATTATATAATAATAATATATAATATATATATATATATATATTATATATATTATTAATATATTATATTATTTATAATAAATATTATATATATAATATATATTATATATATATATATATATATATATATATATATATATATATATATATATATATATATATATATATATATATATATATATATATATATATATATATATATATATATATATATATATATATATATATATATATATATATATATATATATATATATATATAATATATATATATATTATATATATATATATATATATATATATATATATATATATATATAATATATATATATATATATATATATATATATATATATATATATATATATATATATATATATATATATATATATATATATATATATATATATATATATATATATATATATATATATATATATATATATATATATATATATATATATATATATATATATAATATATATATATATATATATATATATATATATATATATATATATATATATATATATATATATATATATATATAATATATATATATATATATATATATATATATATATATATATATATATATATATATATATATATATATATATATATATATATATATATATATATATATATATATATATATATATATATATATATATATATATATATATATATATATATATATATAATATATATATATGATGTCTATAGTTTATGTGACGTGCGAAGTGTTCCGAAGAGGTAAAGTTGTTTCGTAATTCTTCAGAGTTAGAATTTTTTATTTTAATATGTAAAAAATAAAAGCAAAATCAACAAGTGTTGAAATACCGATTTTTATTCCTGTTAATTTCGGCAATAAGTTTTGCTAAGATATTTTTACTTTTTGAGATTAAAAAAAAAAAAAAAAAAAAAAAAAAAAAAATTTACCCTTACCAGAACTGAATTTTTCCATGACGTAAAATTTTTTTAAAAATGCCCCCTTTGTACATATACTTATACCCCATACCCATAAATGCCATTCTTATAGCAAGTTTCCTAAAATATCAAATACGTAACTCAAGCAGCAACTTTGATATGACTTGTAAGAGAAAAATTCTGAGCATTATTATTATTATTATTATTATTATTATTTATTATATTATTTATATATTATATATTATTATTATTATTATTATTATATATTATTATTATTATTATTTATTATTTATTATATATATATAATATAATATATATATATATATATATATATATATATATATATATATATATATATATATATATATATATATATATATATATATATATATATATATATATATATATATATATATATATATATATATATATATCTATATATTCAA
>SEYY01014748.1:0-7500 GCA_009176605.1 Armadillidium nasatum | reverse complement strand
GAGAGAGAGAGAGAGAGAGAGATAGATAGATAGATAGATAGAGATAGAGATAGAGATAGATAGATAGAGATAGATAGATAGATAGATAGATAGATAGATAGTAGATAGATAGATAGATAGATAGATAGATAGATAGAGAGATTAAGAAACCGAAAGACTGCAAAGAAAGAACAGCTACAGAAGAGCCATTTTTTAGAACAGGTTTGAAATTGACAATTTACTAAGTTTTTCCTCTTGGGAAGATGAGCGATATCTCTAGTTTTTTAAAAATGGAAAAAAAATTTAAATTTGCAAATTGTAATCTCTATTCTTTCGTGACAGCAAGTCAGACCAGTTAGTGGCACTTAAATACCAGAAACGAATCTTCGATGAAAGCGGGGTCGCTCTTGCTGAAGACTTGAAGAGACAGAACAAGATACAGAGATAAGAAGGTGATCGGATGAACCCAGAGGAGAAAAGAACTTAAGGAGAAGTAAGAAGTTAGGAAAAGATTAAATATGTTGGGTTCATCACCAAGACGATCAGGGATACGGGTAGAGAAACGCACCAGCTGCTCAAGGTTGTTCTGAATAGAAAAGTGGAAGAATAGTTCACCAGCCACCAGCTAGATCATGAGAACTAGATGAAAGTTGAAATCACCTAAATTTTTTTAAAGTCTATAGAGTCAGGAGATAAATAGACAGAACAAATGAATTTAGTAGTAGAAGTTGCAAGAAAGTTTTAGCCATAAAGTAGAGAATTCAGAAGACTCCAAATTAGATACACGAGAACAGACAACATCGTTGCACACATATGCGCAACATCCACCTTTTTCGGAAAGTTGAGGATAGAGACAGTAGGAGAAAACAGAGTACGGCTTGCTGTCAGAACACTCAAACACATGAATTTCAATTAAGAACAAGAGATGAGGTCTAGAAGAAGATTGGTGATGTTCGACGAATTGGAAATTAGAAAAGAGACTGCGAGTGTTGCAGAAATTAATGAAAAAAGACCATGCACCAGGGCAAGCCGGTATCAAAGTCTTGGTTGCATCAACACCATCACTGAGGGTCACCAACTCCCAAGTGGTGATGGGAGAAGGGGGCGTATGAGGGTCATTGATTGGATGCCACCCCTCCAAGCATTTCCGAGGCAGCTTTTTGCTTATCCATTTTGTTTTTCTTTAAAGGTAATGCACGAGTAAGGGCTTGTAAACCTTTGGGAACATGTGAATGGAGTTGGGGGGGAGAGGGGTAGTGGGAGCAAAGACACTCCAATATGAGAAGAAGGTACACTGGAGATTTTCTGAGAAGGTATATATATATATATATATATATATATATATATATATATATATATATATATATATATATATATATATATATATATATATATATATATATATATATATATATATATATATATATATATATATATATATATAGCGACTCAGAAATGAATCACTAACTAATGTGATTCATCACTCACCGGAAAAAGGAAGCATTTTAAAGAAAAGACATTAACTCCGGAAGCATTATCATTAGTGTCGGGATGACTCCGGAAAGCCATAAAGGCATTAACTCCTGAAGAATTATCATTAGTGTTTGGATGACTCCGGAAAACCCCAAAGACTTTATCTCAGGAAGCATTTTCATTAGTGTTTGGATATCTCCGGAAAGCCCCAAAGACTTTAACTCCAACCTTTGCGTTATTTCGGGGCAAATTTCAAAACTTGACTCCAGCTTCGAAGCTGATTACTTATTAATATTCGATTTTAACTGCACTCCGAGGTCACCATTTAAAATATTCTATCTTTATCTAGTTTATCTTTTCTATTCTTTATCTAATTTAAATTTACTTATTTTACGCTTTGTATGAAAAATGTTAAATTTTAAAATCTGAGTTGCTTAACAATATCCCCTGCCTCCCCCCAAAAGCCGCTACTGGCGTAAATTAAAATTACACGAGTATTAAATAGCAAAAAAATAATGATTATAATAATAATAAAAATAAATAAATAAATAAATACACAATACTATCGTCTGGTATGAACAAAATGTGGAGTGTGAATATAGAAAATCACGACTTCTCTTTCATTTTATTTTGATTTAGTAAAAACAATTTTTTTTTTGAATATGAAATTTTATATTGTTTATTTTTTCATTTTCAATAATATGATTATGAATTGTGAGCACATTTCACCAACAATCATGTGAATCTATTTTTTTTTTTTCATCACTCACGGGCACGGGCAGAGCCCATTTACTTCACTCGTTTTTACATACATGGTAATTTATTTATTTATTTTTTAAAATTTATTTTACAAATTACAAATGATATTAAAATAAAAAGAAATTTAAAAAAAATATCCTGTTAATTATTCAATATGTTGAATTAATGAGAATAGGAGAAAGTTAAAGACAAAGAGAAGTCAGTATTTATTATTATTATTATTATTATTATTATTATTATTATTATTATTATTATTATTATTATTGTTATTATTATTGTTATTATTGTTATTATTATTATTATTATTATTATTATTATTATTATTATTATTATTATTATTATTATTATTATTATTATTCCGAAATAGTATTGCCAAGAGAGCATAGAGTAATAAAATTTTTAATGCTATAATAAAGAAATTAAAGTTTAGCAGACACGCAAAGTAGTAAGAAAAACATTAGACTCGATTAACGACTCTCAAAATTTTATAAGTTCCACTCCTGACTCCCGATTCCAGACTTTTGACTCCCGATTCCCGACTTCTGACTCCTTATACCTGACTCCCGACTTTCGACTACTGACTCCCGACTCCAAACTCCCGACTCCTGACTTCCTACTCCCGACTTTCGACCAGCGACTCCCGACTTCAAATTCCCTACTCCTGACTTCCGACTCTTGATTTTCAGTTTCCAAATTCCGATTTACAAACACACATCTTTACTGAATTATGGTTTGAATTATGGTTTGAAAAATATATTAAAATGAAAAAAAAAAAATCCATTTCTTAAATGAATATTATCTAGGCCGCTTACTTCGCGTGTATTATTTATATATAATGAACATAAACTTCATCAACAGCCTGCATTTGTCCACTGCGTGAAGTGTGCTTGAATAGATGCTTCAATACATGCCCAATTCTATTCCTATCATAGGATTTTGTTTTTAAATCTGTTTTTGAATCTGTTCCTGAATCTGTTTTAGTCTCGTCTGTTCAGCTTTAGCTAATTTATTTTCTTGGGAGTTTCAGATTCAGTGAAGTCCAATATTATATTTCTATAATCATTTTTCTATTAAGGTAACCAGTCTCCATTACTGGTTTTATTATTATTATTATTATTATTATTATTATTATTATTATTATTATTATTATTATTATTATTATTATTATTATTATTATTATTATTATTATTTTCTTATTAATTATTATTATTATTATTATTATTATTATTATTATTATTATTATTATTATTATTATTATTATTATTATTATTATTATTATTATTATTATTATTATTATATTATTATTGTTTTTATTATTTTTGCTAGTTATTATTATTATTATTATTATTATTATTATTATTATTATTATTATTATTATATATTTATTATTATTATTATTATTATTATTATTATTATTATTATTATTATCATTATTATTATAACTATTTTCATTATTAAGATAAAAACCAGTAATGGAGATTGGTTATCTTAATAACAAAAAATAATAATAAAAACAATAATAATAATAATAGTAATAATAAAAACAATATATAATAATAATAATAATAATAATAATAATAATAATAATAATAATAATAATAATAATAAAATAATAATAAAAATAAAAATATTGAAAACGACAATAATAATAATAAAACAATAATAATAATAGATAAAAATAATAATAATGATGAAATTATAATAATAATAATAATAATAATAATAATAATAATAATAATGATAAAATAATAATGATAATAATAATAATAATAATAATAATAATAATAATAATAATAATAATAATAATAATAATAATAATAATAATAATAATGAAATATTAAAACAATAATATTAGAAATAAAAATAAAAATAAAATAATAATAATAATAATGATGATAATAATAATAATAATGATAATAATAATAATAATAATAATAATAATAATAATAATAATAATAATAATAATAATAATAATAAAAATAATAATAATAATAATAAGAATAATAATAATAATAATAATAATAATAATAATAATAATAATATTCTATTATTATTATTATTATTATTATTATTATTATTATTATTATTATTATTATTATTATTAATCTGTTTTGAAAACTTATTCATGTTTTTCCTTTTTCTTTCCCTTCGTTTTATCCAATTCCAAACATATTTATCACTGACTCTTTCTCTCGTCAAGTGTTCAAGTTTAGCATGTAAAAGTTATTTCAGGTAAGAAGCACAGTTGAAAAACTTTCCTCTTTAAGAAACAAAACAGAAATTTACCCCAGAGACTGATATTCAATCTACCTATAATGCTCCAAACTAGTTTCTCATTTATTTTTAGAGAGGGGGTTGGGGGTTGTGGGGTTGGGAGAGAAATATTCTCTTTGACTGTTTTCCATTTTCTTATGTTTTCTCTTGGGAGTAAATGCCAGAAGCCTACTATATGACGTCTGCGAAGAGAATTCGATTATGGACAAAATTGTATAGAAACGACAATAACTGAGGTGACTTTTCCATCTTTCTTACCAGCCTTGCCAAAGGCTTGTATTCCTCTAGGCTGAATTATCTCTTTAAGCTCGAAGGAAGAAAACATGTACTCAAGAGATAAGGAAGGATTGATTAACTTTAAGCTAATATTTTATTTACATAAATATTTACATAAATTTATTTTTAGATATTTAATTAATAACGTAATGTTTTATGTCATAAATATTTAAAGAAATACGACATTTCAAATTGTGAACATATCTATATATATATATATATATATATATATATATATATATATATATATATATATATATATATATATATATATATATATATATATATATATATATATATATATATATATATATATATATATATATATATATATATATATATATATATATATATATATATATATATATATATATATATATATATATATATATATATATATATATATATATATATATATATATATATATATATATATATATATATATATATATATATATATATATATATATATATATATATATATATATATTATATATATATATATTATTATATATATATATATTAAAATAATCAACGGTAGATTATTTCATTATGGTTGTTCAATGTGCGAACAAAAATATATCCGGATGTAAGGATTTTTTCAAGTTCAATATTAAATAGTTTAGTCGACTATTTATATCGATTAATTAGAGGTTTAGTTATTTGGAGGCTATATTCTTTCCTGGAGACTGGAGTTTGTCGATTATATAAATATGTAATACTTAAATAATCGGAGATGTTATTACTTTAGTAAAAGCTTTTGAGAAAAATTGTGTTTTTCTCACCGCTTAAAAACGAATATATTATATTCGTCTCCAGCCTACAAGAATAAGTAGTTTAAGTGTTAACAAACAAAGCTCTCTAAGATTTAACGAATATTGACACGAAAGACTCTGAATGTAACTATTACTTCAAGAATACTCCACTCCGATACAATCACTTGCACTTGAATATGACTAGATTTAACGACTATACAAGTAATTGAACCGAATTCGTAGAATATTCTTTCAGTATGCAAAGGAAGATTTTAAACTCTTTGATGTTTGTCTCGAAATTAGACTATATTTTTGTTACTGTATTATCGATAAATATATAATCATAAACGAATAAGACACAACGAAAGGTCTAGAAATAAGGAGCAATAATTTTGCACGACTTGATTGTGAGACACAAAAAATCATAAAGGTGTGTTAAATTTGCTCGACTGAACTGTACGGAACAAACACAAAAAGCATAAAGATATGAATCCAAAACTGGCAACCTTTGACTTTAACTCCAGTCTCCAGAAACATGAGCCTCTTTTCTAACTAGAAGAATATTTAAACTGGCAACTACCAATTATAATTTTTATATCCTCCCCGGGGGGGATGGCATCTGGCTTCTTCTGGGCAGATGTCATAATACAAATGGAAAGAGACATCAGAAACAGATTATCTATTCAGATTCCTCTGAAGAATCACAAATTAAGAATTTCTTCCTGGCAGCTATTGCAGCTTTTCTGACAGGTCGAATATCTTTAACAACAGGAGATGAAGATCCTCCAGCGATCATCTTAGACGATGAAGTGGGGTTCAACCCTTACAGGAAGATTAAGTGATGGTTGACTTTGAGAAGGGACGATAGGGGTAATATCTGACGAAGAAGGTGTAGAACCACTGTGAGTCAGAGAGAGCTCCAGAGGATATAGATGTTTTATAGGATATAAATTAATTTGTCCTCCTGGAGTTCTAACATATACAGATCTGACCTTTTGGTCATCTCCATATAGTAGTTCATGAACTACCCCCATTTGCCAGTAAGGTCGTTCCTTTACTGGACTTTTGACAAGAATAACGTCATCTTTTTTGATAAGATTATTCCATTTAGTTTGATAGAGATCTCTACCGATTTCCCTCAAACTAAGAATATATTCGCTATACCAGCGAGTACGAAATTCCTCGAATTTCTCTGAAGAATATTTCAAAGATTTCGTAAGCTCTTTATGAGCTTTAGAATGAATCCAAAGAACTGGTTCTCCGAACCAGCTCCTGGCAAAACCATTGCAGTTTTTGCAAGAGGCTTTAAAAAATCGTTGGGAGTGAGTGGCACTACATCATTTGCACTTGTTGTGTAAGTGAGAGGTCGAGTATTTATTGCGTCAGCAATATCCGACAAAATAGTGATAAAATCAAAATAGTTCAGTGAAGAACGTCCTATTGTTTTAAAGAGACAGTCCTTCACTACCCTGATCATTCTCTCCCACATACTACCTACCCAAGGGCTATATAGTGGGATTCGTTTATGGACTATTTGATTTTTTCTTAAAAACTCACTCCCATTTTCTGAGACTAAAAATGTCTCAATGAAATCGGTGCCCATACTAAATGATCGAGCGTTGTCGGTATAGACACAGTCGGGCACACCAAAACGATTCACGAATCTTTGAAATGATTGGACGAATGATTTGGACGACATATCTTCTATGAGATTCAAATATATAGCACGAATATTCAGACACGTATAAATGAGAATAAACATTTTTTGTGCCGGAGCAGAGCCCTTAACCTTGACCCACCAATGTTTGGTATAGTCAATTCCAACATGGCAAAAAGGTCTGAATAATTCCACCTGTGCTTTCGAAAAATTTGTAAAGCGCGGATAGCGATAAGCAAAGTTATTGAATTTCTTGCAGATAATACATTCCTGCAAGACATTTTTGATGGTGGTTCGCGCTGATGTTATCCAGAACCCTTGAAGACG
>SEYY01014746.1:15000-25935 GCA_009176605.1 Armadillidium nasatum | reverse complement strand
AAAAATTAAAATTTTTTTCCATAACAAAAATAATGGGGGGTGGGTTCTCCGCTTGGAGGGTGGTCCCAATAATAAGTTCCGATAAATCAAATCTATAGAATACAGCACTTATTCTATTTTTCCTCTGGAAATTTTAAAGATCCCAAAATCCCTCAAACTAAAGTGATTATAAACTTCATCAATACATGAAAAAAAATGAGGTGAAAAAGAATGTTCAAACATTATAATTAATGTGGTCGATAGCAGATAACATTATACAAAGAGGTAAACCTGGTTTATGTTCTATAGGAAGGACAAAAAGAATTTCAAGGTTGGCAACCGACGAGCAAAATGAATTCTAGATATCTTCATTAATTAACAACATATATATTATATATATATATATATATATATATAGTATATATATATATATATATATATATATATATATATATATATATATATATACATATATATATATATATATATATATATATATATATATATATATATATATATATATATATATATATATATATATATATATATATATATATTATATATATATATATATATATATATATATATATATATATATATATATATATATATATATATATATATATATATATATATATATATAATATATATATATATATATATATATATAGACATTATATCCCTTAGGGTGAAGTGGGTCCTAAACTAATTCAAATATCATGATTTCGGAAATACTTTGATGAATTTTTAGGTTTAATAAATTACTGATTTTAGATAAGATAAACAACTAATTTTC
This sequence comes from Armadillidium nasatum, assembly GCA_009176605.1. NCBI lineage: Eukaryota > Metazoa > Arthropoda > Malacostraca > Isopoda > Armadillidiidae > Armadillidium > Armadillidium nasatum. The sequence continues at coordinate 25,160 of SEYY01014746.1, read as the reverse complement.
TTCTTTTTTCTTCTTATTCTTCTTCTTCTTCTTCTTTTTTTTGTGATTTGTTTTTATTTAGTTTTTGTTATTTCTTGTTGTTGTTGTTGTTGTTGTTGTTGCTGTAGTTGTTGTTGCTGGTTTTGTTGTTGTAGTTGTTGTTGCTGGTTTTGTTGTTGTTGTTGTTATTGTTGTTTTTATTGTTTTTTTTTGTTTTTCTTTTGTTGTTACTTGTTGTTGTTGTTGTTAATTAAAATTAATTAAATTAATTAAATAGCGCTTCATTGGAGTTTTATTATAATAAGATCCAATTTATTAAATATTTAATCGTATTAAGGAAATTAAGAAAAGAAAAATAATAAATAACAGTTGTACACTAGCTAGTTGTATAAAATGATAATTGCACAAACCTACAACCAGATTACGAGCAGCCTGATTGATATATATTATATATATATATATATATATATATATATATATATATATATATATATATATATATATATTATATATATATATATATATATATATATATATATATATATATAATATATATATATATATATATATATATATATATATATATATATATATATATATATATATATATATATATATATATATATATATATATATAATTATATATATTATATATATATATATATATATATATATATATATATATATATATATATATATATATATATATATATATATATATATATATATATATATATATATATATATATATATATATATATATATATAATATCAGGTTTAGTGTTTACTACATTTGAAAGATAATATTAACTTTTTAAAAAGTGAATTTTGAATTTTTATTTTCAAATTAAAAAATTTTTTTTTATTTAATTAAATAATAAATATAATTATATTAAATTATTTTTTTAATATTTATTTAAGAAAACAAATTTTAGTTTCTTGTTTTTGATTTAATCAATAAACAATCAATATAATTAATCAAATAATTAATAAAATCAAAATTGTTATTTTTTATGCTTGTTTTTTATTAATTTTAGGATAATGTTTTTGTTTTTTGTTTTGAAGTCATAAAAATTTAATTTAAAATCTATTAATGTTATTATTATAATTAATATTATTATACTCATTTTTTATTATTATTTATTAATGTATTATTTATTATTATTATTATTTATTATTATTATTGTTATTATTTTTTATTGTTATTATTTATTATTTTTATTATTATCAATGTAAATATTATTATTATTATTATTATTATTATTATTATTATTATTATTATTATTCTTATTATTATTATCATTATTATTAATATTATTATTTTAATTATTAATTTCTTCTTGATTATATATATATTTCCATTTTTCTTCTATTTGACTTCATTTATTTATTTTTTATTATTTATTTTTTTTTTTACATTTATTTCTTAATTAACTAAATTATTTTTAAAGAAGATGACGCTAAAGAAAAAATTTTCAAAAATTTTATAAACATCCTATGCCTCCCCCCCATCCCCCATCTTTGTCCAGTGGCTTTATCCATCCCCCATTCTTAGGTTTCCCTACTACCCTGCTTTAGGGAAGATTAATCCATCTATAAGATCATGAGCTTTCCACCAAAATTAAGTAGCTTTCGTGCAACAAATGTGCTCCCATAGTCAAGTGTCTAAAAAAAAAAAAAAAAATTCTTCTCTTTTCTTTTTTTCCTTTCTTTCTTTCTTTATTTATTTATTTTTATCTATTTATTTATTTATTTATTTATTATTATTTATTCAATTAGAATTTCTTTACATTATTTTTTTTATACAAGTTATTTTTATTTTAATATATAGGAGCTGACCCTTCTGCAGATAAAGATTTTAATGTAAGGAACCTCTCAAAGTTGTAATAGTGAAAAGTTATAATATATATATATATATATATATATATATATATATATATTATATATATATATATATATATATATATATATATATATATATAAGCGCCACATAGCTATACTTCCACATAGAGAATTTAATGACGTGCTGCTTAGTTGTAGAGAAGGCGGTAAGGAGTATTATATATATATATATATATATATATATATATATATATATATATATATATATATATATATATATATATATATATATATATATATATATATATATATATATATTATATATATATATATATATATATATATATATATATATATATATATATATATATATATATATATATATATATATATATATATATATATATATATATATATATATATATATATATATATATAATATATATATATATATATATATATATATATATATATATATATATATATATATATATATATATATATATATATATATATATATATATATATATATATATATATATATATATATTATATATATATATATATATATATATATATATATTTATATATTATATGTAGGGTTTTGTTGCAACTGGAATTGTCATTCATCGTTATTTTATTCTTTGGCGTTTATTGTAGCAGTATTTTCCATGATCGTGTAATAATAATATTGATAATAGTAAAAATAATTGTAATTGTAATGATTAAAATTTTATGAAAGTAAAATAAAATAAAAATATAATAATAATAATAATAATAATAATAATAATAAATAATAATAATAATAATAATAATAATAATAATAATAATATGATAATAATAGCAATAATAATATTTAATTAAAAAAAAAAATAAAAATTATTAAATTATTATTATTATTGCTATTATTATTATTCATTATTTATTATTATTATTATTGTTATTAATTTTATGATGATAATAATAATAGTAATAAATAATAATAATAATAATAATAATAATAATAATAATAATAATAATAATAATAATAATAACAGAATACAGAAGAAATGGAAGAGCAAAAAATCTTTTGGAAAATTCTAAGAGAAAATTCAACTAATAATAAAAATAATAATAATAATAATAATAATAATATAATAATAATAATAATAATAATAATAATAATAAAGTTCAAATGTTTTTTGGCCTGAGAAAATAAAAGATTTAATGCTTAGTTAGTTTATTATTTCGCTGATAAGAAAATTTATTTAAATTTACATAAAACATTTAAACATATTTTATTTTATTTTATTTATATTTTTTTATATATATATAAAATTATAAAATTTCAAAACGTTAAAAATATTTTAACGTAATTAGCAAAGGAGAAGCAACAAAAATTTTTTATCGCGTTCTTTTTGCACAGTTTATAATTTTACATTAGACAAAAAAATAAAAAATAAAAAAATAAAAAAATAAAAAATAAAAAAATAAATAAAAAAAAAATATGTGGAAGAAAGAAGCAACAAAATTTTTTTTATCGCGTTCTTTTTTTTGCACAGTTTATAATTTTACATTAGACAAAAAAAAAAAAAAAAAAAAAAAAAAAAAATTGTATATTAAGAAAATGTTGGTATTCAAAAATAATTTAGGTGAGTAGCTACAAAAAAAGTTTCTCATCAGTTCTTTTTATGTAATGGGTATGTCGTTGAACTTTTAAAAAAGATTTTGAACACACGGGAAAATTTTTTTGGAATTTGTTCTTATCTTTGTGAAGTAACAAAACTTTTCAGATTATTTATTTAATTTTCATTTAATTTTTAATTTATTTATATATATAATTATCTTCTTTCGTCTTTTTCTCCCAGTAACGTTTTTCACCCTGGGACCAGCATATTTCTCCATCTGTCTCCAAAACCCACCCCTACAGCTCTCTAAAATATAATAAATCTGCTCGTCAGATTAAATGCTAGTTTTATTTTAAACTACTAGTTACGGTTTCCCTTACAGTGGACTAGCACCTTCTCCATCTAACCCCTAAACACCCTCTTCAGGCGTCTTCCAGAAGATCATCCTTATCGGAGCTGTGGTTTCCCATACTGGTCTTGAAGTTGCTGGAAACTTTAAGCAATAATTACAGGGATGGGTTACTACCCCTGTCGCCATTTCTCTTGACTTTCCTAGCAAGATTCAACCCTGTCGCCTATTTTCAAATTCATGTTTTTAAATTTTATAATATATATATATATATATATATATATATATATATATATATATATATATATATATATATATATATATATATATATATATATATATATATATAAAATCTGTATATACTAATCCTAGACTTTGATGAGTAACACACTACCGAAGAATGCTTGTTCAAATAATAACTTTGACTTCTGGTGATAAAATCACATTCAGTGTTACAAACCCAAATAACAATGTCCAATTTTTTTTTTAACTGATCACCACCACTCACGGGCATAGCCCCTTTCAAGGAGGGAATTTATATAGAGTTTAAGGCTATTATCGCAGGTTCGTGAAATCATTAAGAATTTGAATAACTGCTTCACTCTCTGGTACTGGCTCTCCACTGGCCCTATTGAGTGCCAGTCATATATCTTGTTAATCAAGATGGCTACACTGTAACTGTAGTTGTAGGGATGAAAGAATCTATTGAAATACTAAGGCATACATGTGGTTTATATTATGTTGCACTTGTACACGTTAATAATATTGTGGTGAAAGATTTGAATAAAAGTTACCCGAAATATATGGGTTGAAAGAAATGGGGTTCCATTTTATCCACCCCTGTCTCAAAAACTGAATCCACTTGGTTTGTAATTTCCCGAGCCGAATAAAAATTTTAATTTACTCATCATCAACATTCGACACGAAATATCTTACTCATCTAGTTTATCACGCATTTTGTCTAGTCTGACAATGCACACATCTGGATTGTTGCTGCGTGAGTTCTTAATATGTTAAGTCCGTTGGTGCCAGGCGCTTATGAGAAAAAAAATTTTAAAAATTTTGGATCAATTAATTAACGTTAAGTGTGGAGAAACGCTTGAGCCATTCATTTAGATACCTTTATTCTGAATAATAATAATAATAATAATAATAATAATAATAATAATAATAATAATAATAATAATAATAATAATAATAATAATTGGTTTATTTGATTTCCACAGAACTTTAAATCACTGTGCAATTCACTACTGTATTGCCTCAAATGACCTAATATACAAATATATATATATATATATATATATATATATATATATATATATATATATATATATATATATATATATATATATATATATATATATATATATATATATATATATATATATATAATAATTGTTTTAATATTTCTTTGATATGTTGTTTATTAAATTTCATATTTTTATAACGTTCATCGTTGCAAAAATAGCGCTATAAATAAACTACAATTATGATCAAAATTGCACTATTTCAAAAATGCAATTTTACTATTAATTAAAGTGAGAGCGCAAGCGAAAACACACACAGTATATATATATATATATAATATATATATATATATATATATATATATATATATATATATATATATATATATATATATATATATATATATATATATATATATATATATATATATATATATATATATATATATATATATATATATATATATATATATATATATATATATATATATATATATATATATATATATATATATATATATATATATATATATATATATATATATATATATTAGTGATGGGAAGATTAATCTTCATCGTCCAAATCTGAATATTTTTTCTCTCAATCGTCATGGTCAAAGTCAATTTTAAAATACCGATTATTTTGCCGATAAATTTACATAATATTGGCTTATAAATATCTCTACTCCACCTTCTTTTATTAAGAGTGAGAGGTTGTTTAGTGGTAGTGGCCAAATATACACTTCAAGCTGAAATCGAATTATTACAGAAATTGGAGAAAAGATTGTTCCTGCATCACAGTTTTAAGATCTATAAATTTAAAGTATTAGAATTCTTCACGTTTCTCCTTTCGTTTTAAGCGTTAAAAAATTTTTTAAAATCAATATTTCTGAAAATACTACAGGGTGTCTCAATTGCTTTCGTCTCCAGGTATGCGCTTATAGATAACAAAGTACTATATAATTATATAGTAAATTATAATTATAAAGCTAATAAAATTTTCCACGAGCAAACCTTGGTGTGTGAGAGTCGTGATGACGTCACAAGTGTTCGAAGGGATTGATATTAGCATCAAGGTATGCATGGATATTGCTCAGGCTCTTCCGTGTTACGGATACTTGTCGATAAAGTCCCTTGGAAATGGGCAGATCTACAAAGAAAGATCAATTTCGCACATGCTGACGTTGGATGTGTAGCAAGTGGCATGACCTCTCTTCATTCTACCTCGCTTCTCTCAAACAAAGGTTTGTGAGTAGCAAATTTTGTTAAAACTTGTGACCAATATACTTTGATATCTTTAAGAGCATGTCTTGGCCCAAGAAAGAGTGGAACACGCTATATTATAATTGTATATTATAATTACATGTATTTTCATATTTCAACTAAAGACTAAGAAAAAAAAAATTATTTAATTCTTTCTTATTATAAAATTGTTACATTTATAAAAATAAAAATTTTTTAAATATACTTTCTAAGTTCCCACCGTCATAGTCATAGTAGTAGTTGATTGAGATAAAATTCTTAATCTTGACATATAATTTATATATATATATATATATATATATATATATATATATATATATATATATATATATATATATATATATATATATATATATATATATATATATATATATATATATATATATATATATATATATATATATATATATATATATATATATATATATATATATATATATATATATATATATATATATATATATATATATATATATATATATATATATATATATATATATATATATATATATATATATATATATATATATATATATATATATATATATATATATATATATATATATATATATATATATATATATATATATATATATATATATATATATATATATATATATATATAAATAATAGATCGCGTGTTGAGAATTTTACGATGTTAAATCCCGTCCATTCTGGTATTTATCAGAAACAGTAACACACAGTAGCACACCTATAATTTATAGGCGAATCACTCATAAAAGATGCAGAAAGAACATATACTATATATATATATATATATATATATATATATATATATATATATATATATATATATATATATATATATATATATATATATATATATATATATATATATATATATATATATATATATATATATATAACATTTGTAATTATGTGATAACTTATTATGCTATAAATATCAGTTTTTTCTCATAAAAACCTGTTTATCTTATCCACAATGGTAGCTAATAATAATAATAATAATAATGATAATGATAATAATAATAATAATAATAATAATAATAATAATAATAATAATAATAATAATAATAATAAAAATGAATAATAATATAATAACAATATCAATAATAAAAATAACAATAATAATAATAATAATAATAGCAATAATAATAATAATAATAATAATAATAATAATAATAATAATAATAATAATAATAATAATAATAATAACGATAATAAGCAATAATAATAGTAATCATAATAATGATAAAGATAATAATAATTTGAATAATTTCAACAACATTAATAATGATAATGACAACAGTTAAAATAGTAGTAAATTAAGGATAATAACAATAATAATAATAATAATGATAATTAATTATATAAATTATATGAATAATATAACAATGATAATAATAATAATAATAATAATAATAATAATAATAATAATAATAATAATAATAATAATAATAATAATAATAATAATAATAATAATAATAATAATAATAATAATAATAATAAAATAATAATCATAATACGAGTAATATTTAAAAAATTGAATTATAATAACAATACTATTACTACTACTACTACTACTACTACTAATAATAATAATAATAATAATAATGATGATTATCATAATTATTAATGATGTTAAAAAATAGTAATTTTTGTTGTTTTTATATTTTACTTTTAGAATTTTTTATTATTATTATTGCTATTATTATTATTATTATTATTATTATTATTATTATTATTATTATTATTATTATTATTATTATTATTATTATTACTATTATTATTACACGTTTATTGTTTTCATTCCTTGTTGGTAGTAAAAAATGTATTAAAATCTATTTAAATCTATCAATAAAGTTTTAAGAAAATTTTTTTATATAATTTTTTGTAATATATATATATATATATATATATATATATATATATATATATATATATATATATATATATATATATATATATATATATATATATATATATATATATATATATATATATATATATATATATATATATATATATATATATATATATATATATATATATATATATATATATATATATATATATATATATATATATATATATATATATATATATATATATATATATATATATATATATATATATATATATATATATATATATATATATATATATATATATATATATATATATATATATATATTTTTATATATTATATCAAATTAAATTAAAAGTTTTTTTTTTTTTTTTTTTTTTTTTTTTTTTTTTTTTTATTTTTTATTTATTTTCTATTATTTTTATACTGTAATTTTTCTTTATTATTTTTTTATTTCATTCATTACTATCGTAATAATGTAATAAAAATGAATAATATAATAATAATAATAATAATAATAATAATAATAATAATAATAATAATAATAATAATAATAATAATAATAATAATAATAATTAATAATAATAATAATAATAATAATAATAATAATAATAATAATAATAATAATAATAATAATAATAATAATAATAATAATAATAATAATAATAATAATAATAATAAAAATAAATAATAATAATAATAATAATAATAATAATAAATAAAAATAAAAAATAAAAAAAAAAAAAAAAAAATAAAAAAAAACTAATATTAATAATAATTAATAATAATATATTAATAATAATAATAATAATATTAATAATTTTAATATCAAACATTTACTTAATAATTTATTTACTTGGTTTTTATATATTTAATTATTTTATTTTTTTTTTATTTTTATTTTTTACTAATTAATTTATTTTTTATATTTTTTATTTCATTTAAAATTTATTTTTATAATTTTTATTTTAATTTTTTAATTTTTTATCTTAATTATAAAAAATTTATAATTAAAAAATTTTTTTTTTTCTATTTCAGAATTTTAATATTTTTAAAATTAACTAAATTAATAATTTTTATATATTTCATTATTTTATAAATTTTTAAAAAATTTTTTAAATTATTTTATTTTTTTTATTTTTTTTTAAATTAAAATATTTTATTTTTTATATAATTAAAATGATTTTTTTTTTTATATATATAGTTAAATGCTGTATGTACTCAGTTCATTTAAATAAATAATTTATTCCATAATATGATTTCTTATTTTCCTTGAACATTAAATAATAATAATAATAATAATAATAATAATAATAATAATAATAATAATAATAATAATAATAATAATAATAATAATAATAATAATAATAATAATAATAATAATAATAATAATAATAATAATAATAATAATAATAATAATAATAATAATAATAATAATAATAATAATAATAATAATAATAATAATAATTACTATTTTTATCATATTATGTCACTATTATTATTATTATTATTGTTACACCTAGACCTTTAAATTCTTTTAATAATGTCTATTTGGGTTCTACTTCTATTGAAAGAGTATATTATTCCTTTAAATATTTAGGTTTCTTCATTCAAGATAATTTTAAATTTGACATCTACATATCTGGGTTGGTTGCATCAATTGGTAGAGCAAATGGTACGTTGTACTCATTGAATAATCTATTGTTTTGCTCTACTCTCAAATCTTTATATTACTCATTTATTTATCCTTTAATTAATATTCATATCCTTCCATTTCTTAAATAGATTAAGTGTCGCGGTTAACAACTTAACAAGAAATATTGGTTCTAACCTTTATATTGGTAGCTCTGTCTTAATAAGAAATATTGGTTCTAACCTTAATATTGGTAGCCTGGACGGGCTTTATTGTTCTCTTGATATGATGACTACTATTAAACAGGTTTATAATAAGGAGCTTGCGGAATTCATGTTTGATGCTACTAAAGGATCCCACCATGTTTTGCTTTATGATTTTATGCATG
>SEYY01014745.1:245000-248860 GCA_009176605.1 Armadillidium nasatum | reverse complement strand
CTAACATGTTACTTGTTTCTAAATCACCTTCACTATTTCTTCAACTTCTTCAGACGTTTCCTCTGCAGAGGGGGGGGGGATTTGTTCATTTTCTTATGCAGTTCTCTCTATATATTTACAGTTATGCACACACACATAGCTCTTCTTCAATGGGTAGTATATATATATATATATATATATATATATATATATATATATATATATATATATATATATATATATATATATATATATATATATATATATATATATATATATATATATATATATATATATATATATATATATATATATATATATATATATATATATATATATATATATATATATATATATATATAAAATGACCTTGTTGCAGTTGCTTTGTGTATTACAGTTGTAAAATACTTTTAATCTAATTAAGAAAAGGTAATAAAAAAAGTAATTGAAAAACTAAAATTGTTTTATTTATGCAAAAAAAAAAAAAAAAAAAAAAAAAAAAGTGTAAATTGAATTTGCACAAAAGCTTTTAAATTTGAATTTAATAAAGAAAATGTCAGGAAGGTCCCTGAGAATGCAGGACTGCACGCAAACGCAGAAAAGACAGTTAGGGACAGGTTGCCAGATTTTTTGAAAAAGCTTCAACGGAAGAATAAAATCGTGTTTACGGAAAGCCCATTTTTCAATCTCAAGAAATTCCACTTTGATGAAAATTACTCTGGTTTATGAAACCACTAATGTTAGTGGCTGTGGAACCACTAATGTTGGTGGCTCTGGAACCACTAATATTGGTGACTGTGGAACCATTAATATTGGTGGCTCTGGAACAACTAATGCTGGTGGCTCTGGAACCACTAATATTGGTGGCTGTGAAACCACTAATGCTGGTGGCTGTGGAACCACTAATATTGGTGGCTGTGGAACCACCAATGCTGGTGACTGTGGAACCACTAATATTGGTGGCTCTGGAACCACTAATGTTGGTGGCTGTGGAAATAGGCTAATAACATTTACGAGTTTACATTCACATAAAAATACGTCAAGTTATGCAAATTTCACATAAAATTAGGCCTTCTTATACCAATCCACATAAAATGGACGTGATTAAGCAAGTTATTAATTATTATTATTATTATTATTATTATTATTATTATTATTATTATTATTATTATAGGGTTACTCGTGCAAATTGACATAAAAATAGGCTTACTTATATAAATTCACATTAAAAAAGGCCTACTTAAACGTATTGATTTTTACCATAATAATCATTAACATCAAAATTGAAATTTGATTCAAAACGCAAAAAGTGCTTAAACACGTTACACCCTATACGATATTAAAAAAGAAACAAAAATGCACAAACACATACACACAAACACAAACAAACACTTATCTATAAGTATGTTTGGTGTATATTATTTTAAGTTTTCCTTCACAACTAAGTATTTAATACCTTACATCCTATATTACATTAATAAACAAACATATATGCACAAATATACACAAACACGCATTCACCCACACACACGCGCGCGCGCACACACACACACACACACACATCAATATGTATGATTGGAGTATATTATTTAAAGTATTAAGAGTTTCGAAACTCCAAAAAGTTTTAAATTGAAAGTTTATTACATACTTTAAGAAGGCTGAAAGTTTATTGCAAAGATTTTAGTAATAAACAAATAAATAAATAAACAAATGACCATCATAAATTTTTGTCATAAACACAAAGCTAATCTAAATTATCGTAATAAACACAACAAGTTTAGAAAGATAAACACACACACAAAAAAAAAAACACTTGAAGACATTTTAAATTAAATTATTTACCAAAAAAAGTAATTACTACTACTACTATTATTATTATTATTATTATTATTATTATTATTATTATTATTATTATTATTATTATTATTATTATTTGTTGTTGTTGTTGTTATTATTTTTTATTTTTTATTTATTTTTTATTTTTTTATTTTGAAATTATTTTTATTTAAATTAAAATTTATAAATTATTATTATTTATTATTATTATTATTATTATTATTATATTATTATTATTATTATTATTATTATTATTATAGTAGTAGTAGTAGTAGTAGTAGTAGTAGTAGTAGTAGTAGTAGTAGTAGTAGCAGCAGTATTACTTTGAGAGTTTATTATATTACTATATTTTAATATATTTCCATAAGCAATATAATAGTTACTCTGTTAATTTTGATTATTGTAATATTAAAATAACTAAATATAAACATAACAATTAATAGTTGATTTTTTAATATTATATATATATATATATATATATATATATATATATATATATATATATATATATATATATATATATATATATATATATATATATATATATATATATATATATATTAAATTTGGGCAGAGAAAACTGGTCGTTTTCAGTGCCTCAAAAACTCAATTCCTCCATCTTTCTACTCGACACAACCCTTCACACAACTATGATGTCTTTTTCGAAAACATTCGACTGAGACATTCATCTATCTTCAATATTCTCTGAGTTTCTTTTCTTGTGATCTTCCTTGAAAGGATTACATTACTTCTCTTTCTTAACAAGCTTCTAATCCCTAAAGAGTTTGGTGCTCTGATGCGCTTTGGTATTTTTTTTTTTTTTACGCCACCTTAGTTGCTTGCTCTATATAGAAGTGCTGTTTGCCCCTGTATGGAGTACGCCTCATACATCTGGGGTGGTTCTATACATACAGCTCTTCTTGAAAAGGTGGAGTCTTCTAGGGTTTTTCGTTATATAAACTCTTTTGATCTTACTTACTCTCTCCAATCTCTTTCTTCCCTTCGAATTGTTGCGTCACTTCCTCTTTACTATCGCTATTACAACGGACGCTGCTCTTCTGAACCCTCACGTCACATACCTCCTCCATTGAGGACGGATCGTTCGACACGATTTTCTACACAGTCTTATCTTTTCTCTGTCCAACTCTGACTTATATAGATTTATAAAAGTTAAATTTTTAACTAAAAAAAAAAAAAATACATTAAATTGGATTATTTTATTATTATTATTATTATTATTATTATTATTATTATTATTATTATTATTAATTATTATTATTATTATTATTATTATTATTATTATTATTATTATTATTATTATTATTTTATTTTTTTTTTTTTTTTTTTTTAAAAAAAAAATATTATTATTACCTTATTTTTTTTTTAATTTTTTCATTTATTATTATTATTATTATTATTATTATTATTATTATTATTATTATTATTATTATTATTATTATTATTATTATTATTATTATTACTTATTTATTTATTTATTAATTTTATTTCATAATTTTCGAAGCTTTCTTGGTTGCAGAAAAGCAAGTTCTTAAAAAAAAAATAAATAATAAAAAAATTAAAATGTGCTACACAAAAGACTACAATAATAGCACAAAAATAATAGTTATAATATATACTTTGTGAGAACATACAAGTTAAATTACGGTGAAATAAAATATGTTTTACTTTATAAGTGTAAATGCAAATTATACATAAAAAAAAAAGTTATGAACTATTTTTGTGTTTATACCTTATTCAAAATACTATAAATTCCTAAGTGCTTTTTAATGTGATTAATCTATTAAGTTGGTAATGTTGATATATAATTACGTAATGTGTGTTTTTATGTGGTAGTGTTTCATTCTAATATACAATGTTAATGTACTACTTATATTTATTATAGTTTTGTTATTTTTTGGAAGACATTTATATATTTTCGGTCTTCGCTAAATAGAGAAAGAGAATTCACGAATGATACGCTTCTATTGAATGTGAATGCGAATAATTCACGAATGATGCTCTTCTGTTGAATGTGAATGCGAATA
>SEYY01014745.1:225000-232500 GCA_009176605.1 Armadillidium nasatum | reverse complement strand
ATATATATATATATATATATATATAGTTTTATATTTAGGAAGTCTCAACTAATAAAAAGAATGTTTTAGTATTCTTTTGAAACTGAAGAAAAAAATCCTCATATTTCGAAAGTTTTCTATCTAAAAAAAGAAAAAAAAAGAAAAAAATAAAATTTTGAAATTGAAATTCGAAAAAAGTAGAAACACGAAAATTTGATCTGAGGAAAAGTGAAAGAAGGTTTCCTCAACTTCGCCTTTGAAGTTTTTTTTTAGTTTTTTTATTTTTTTTTTTAAATTTTCGCCTTATAAGTAGATCCAAAATTCATAATCTTTAAACAAGAATATATAGGAAGGATGATTGAAGGCCTTGAATAATACATAATCATAATATATATATATATATATATATATATATATATATATATATATATATATATATATATATATATATATATATATATATATATATATATATATATATATATATAATAAATTGCTTTCTCTCCGCATGTCAACCTGGACCTCTTCTTCCTACTGGAAACTTCTTCTCATTTAACATGAGCCTAAAAAGGAGACTAATTCCAACCCACTAACCACTGTCATATTGCCTTAAACCTATGTCAAAACATGGTTGTTTTCACTTCCTCAAATACTCAATTCCTTCATCTCTCTATTCAACCACGGCATCATCTTCAAGAACAATTAGATTTTCCTGATATCCATCCATATCCGTAAAGATCACTCCAGATCTTCATGAAGACCCATCCATATTCGTAAAGATCACTTAGATCTTCGTGAAGACCCATCCATATTCGTAAAGATCACTCAGATCTTCATGAAGACCCATCCATATTCGTAAAGATCACTCAGATCTTCATGAAGACCCATCCATATTCGTAAAGATCACTTAGATCTTCGTGAAGACCCATCCATATCCCTAAAGATCACTCAAATGTTCTTGAAGATTCATCCATATTCGTAAACACCGCTCAAATCTTCGTGAAGACTCATTCATATTCGTAAAGATCACTCAAATCTTCGTGACGATGCATCCCTATTTGTAAAGACTTATCCATCTATGTGAAGACAAATGAAAGTAAACTTTCTTCCTCTTAAGATGGTCAGAATAATTTTTTTTTTTTTTTTTTTTTTTTTTTTTTTTTTTTTTTTTTTTTTTTTTTATGTGTGATTACTCTTGGAAGAATCGACAAATTTTCTGAAAGCAAAAGGCTTCGCATTTTTTAAGAAGTCCTAAGGTTATATACCAAAACATATTTTACATTTTCTTGCATATATTTTCTCTCAATATAAAGGTTTCGTCCATTACTGAATAGATTTCCGATTATTTATAAGAAATATTTTAATCATGCATACATGCTCTGCAAAAGGAGGGTAGAAAACTTTAAAAATGTCAACTCACTAACGAAGTCATTGACTCTCTCCACTTCTGTTTTAGCACCAAACTGATTCATTTAATTTTCTTACTCTATTCACAATCCTTATTGCAATTACAGTCCTTATTTTACTAGTATTCTTTACATACTTAGCGTTTCTCTGTCCAGTGTCCAATTCTCTATACTTCTATAGATATATATATATATATATATATATATATATATATATATATATATATATATATATATATATATATATATATATATATATATATATATATATATATATATATATATATATATATATATATATATATATATATATATATATATATATATATATATATATATATATATATATATATATATATATATATATATATATATATATATATATATATATATATATATATATATATATATATATATATATATATATATAACCTTTAGAGATTTGCCATACTGTGAACAAAATTTACCATACATTTTTCAGGAGAGTAAGTTTTATAAAATATTGATATCGGCTTACAGCAAGAATATCAATATTTGTAAGTCATAAATATCTTATTTTTTGTAACATAGTTGATTAAAACAATTAATCTTCCTAAGCTGAAAATACAAAAAAAATATAATTTTACATTCTGCCAAAAAAAAAAAATTGGAAAAGGGAATTGAACTCTTGCGATAATTGTCTGTCCTCAAGGAATTTATTTCCCACTCTTGTTACATCCGTGAATAAGATAAATTATACAATAGTAACTAAGTCATAATACGAAAGTGGCAAAAAAATTCCTTTTTAGGTCAGGTTAGGTTTGGATTGATTTTAATTGGAATGGTTTGAACTTTGGATAGTTAGGTTTAACTTGAATTATTTGGGATAAGGTTAAGTTTTGACAGGTTTAGTTAAACTGTAATTTATCAAAATCCAATTACGGTTAGATCTTTGAGATGACTTGGCTTGGATTAATGTTGATTTGTGTTGCTTTCGGTAAAGTTGCAAAGAATTTGAGTTGGATTTAGGTTTAGTTAAGTTAACTCTCGCTTACGTAATTTCAAGTTCTTTTCCCACAATTCACCCCGCTTAAAAATAGACTTATCTTTCTAATATAATGCAACATTAATTTGTTTTATGATTACAACTCTTATCTGTGTATACAATTACCTTAAGTGTTTCCAAACAAAACATATCGATCAATTTTTCTCTAAGATTATTTTTAGACATTGGAGAAAATTTATGCAAAGTGGAATAAATTACAGACACCGATAAATATAAATTTTCATGTAGCTTTTTTTTTAATATTTCCACAAATAAACCATAGAATGTAAAGCAAGATTTGAGAAATCTTGAAAGAAAGTGTGAAAGAGGATATAATGATGTTTAAAATAAAACATTTTCCATTTAAAATATCGGAAAAAGAAAATTCAATTTCTGTTATTAGAAAATTTTTGAGGATATTTTTGAAATGAAAATTTTATTCGCTTTTGTTTCCAAACATGTTTAAAACATACTTAAACATACACAACTACACTTGTTAACCTGTATATATATATATATATATATATATATATATATATATATATATATATATATATATATATATATATATATATATATATATATATATATATATATATATATATAATATATATATATATATATATATATATATATATATATATATATATATATATATATATATATATATATATATATATATATATATATATATATATATATATATATATATATATATATATATATATATATATATATATATATATATATATATATATATATATATATATATATATATATATATATATATATATATATATATATATAATATATATATATATATATATATATATATATATATATATATATATATATATATATATATATATATATATATATATATATATATATATATATATATATATATATATATATATATATATATTATATATATATATATATATATATATATATATATATATTATATATAATATATATATATATATATATATATATATATATATATATATATATATATATATATATTTTATTTTATATATAATATATATATATATATATATATAATATATATATATATATATATATATATATATATATATATATATATATTATATAATATATATATATATATATATATATATATATATATATATATATATATATATATATATATATATATATATATATATATATATATATATATATATATATATATATATATATATATATATATATATATATATATATATATATATATATATATATATATATATATATATATATATATATATATAATATATATATATATATATATATATATATATATATATATATATATATATATATATATATATATATATATATATATATATATATATATATATATTTACATATATATATAATTTCTAAATTTGCAACACCTCGTTACTCTAATTATCTTAAGTGTTATAAATAAGTCCTCTTACACAAAATATTCAATATGCAAATTGATTAATAATAGCCTACTCACTGTAGCCTACTTTCATAATTTATCTAATTTTCCAAAATCATCCGAGCCTGACATATTTCCTTAAAATATGTAATTTTAATTTTCAAAATTGATAAAACTTTACACCATAATAAAGGGGGAAAAATATATATTAATTAATATCACGAGAATTAAGCACTTGGAAAATGAAGAAATTTTTTGGTAAAAATCTTTTGAATTTAATTTTGGTTTTAGTAAAGGAATTTTTTTTTTTTTTTTTTTTTTTTATATATTTATATATTTATATATTTATTTTATCAAATCAAATTGATTTGTGTAATGTACTGTAAAAAAAAATTATAAATATATATATATATATATATATATATATATATATATATATATATATATATATATATATATATATATATATATATATATATATATATATATATATATATATATATATATATATATATATATATATATATTATATCTCCTCCGGTGGGCAAAGGCCAGAGGCCTACTAAATTCCACCGGAGTTGGGGAATAACTATCCTGGTCGATGGTGGCCGACGTGTCCAGATACACGGCGTTTGAAAGTATGCAAGTCAAAGGAAGTTGGGAAAACAGATAAAGGGAGTGTGTTCTAGACTTTACCAGTAGAGTATATGTAAGACTGAGCATAGCGGTTAGGTCTGGGGTCGGAGAGTTGGACAGAGAAAGGATGAGAATGTGTAGAAAGGCGTATCGCACGAGCTCTTCTCAATGGAGGAGATATGCGACGAGAGAGTTCAGAAGAGCAGTGTCCGTTGTAATAGCGATAGTATAGAGAGAGTGACGCAACAATTCGACTGGCAGAAAGAGATTGAAGAGAGTTAGTAAGAGCATGAAAGTTGATGAGACGAAATGCCCTAGACTCCACCTTCTCTAGGAGAGCTGTATGTGTGGAACCACACCAGATGTGAGAAGCATACTCCATACAGGGGCGAACAACACCCCTATACAGAGCAAGCAACTGGGGTGGCGTGAAGTAATTCTGAAGGCGCCTCAGAACACCCAACCTCTTAGAAGCTTGTTTCGAAAGAGAAGTAATGTGATCTTTCCAAGAAAGATCACGAGAAAAAGAAACACCAAGAATATTAAGAACAGATGAAGGCTTGAGTTGTGTTTTCGAAGAAGATATCATAGTTGTATGGAAGATTGTGTCGAGTAGATAGATGGAGGAATTGAGTTTTTGAGGCATTAAAAACAACCATGTTTTCTCTGCCTCAATTTGAAGTACGAGAAAGATCAGAGGTTAGTTGCTCCAAGCTACCCTTCTCGAGTCTATCAATTGTTGTAGAGTGGGACGTTTTTCAAACTGGAAGGAATAATGAAGGGTGGAGTCATCAGCATAGGAGTGGATAGGAGATGAGGAAATAGAGAGAAGGTCATTAATGAAAAGTAGAAAAAGTGTTGGGGATAAGACAGAACCCTGAGGAACACCACTGTTAATAGATTTAAAGGATGAACGGTGGCCGTCTACAACAGCTGCTATAGAACGACCGGAAAGGAAATTAGACAGAAGATCACAGAGAGAAGGATAGATACCGAAAGAGGGAAGTTTAGAAATCAAAGCTTTGTGCCAGACTCTATCGAAGGCTTTCGATATGTCCAGCGCCACAGCAAAAGATTCACCGAAATGCCGTATATATATATATATATATATATATATATATATATATATATATATATATATATATATATATATATATATATATATATATATATATGACTCCATACTTCATTATTTCATTCAATTTGAAAGACACCCATCCTAGCAGCAATTAATTGACGCAAGGAGGATCAACTAACCTCTTATTTTCTCGTATTTCAAATTATGGATGAGAAAACCTAATCGTTTTCAATGCCTCAAAAATTCAGTTTCTCCATCTGTCTACTCGACACAATCTTCCACACAACTATGATGCCTTCGAAAATACTCGACTCAAACCTTCATCAGTCCTCAATATTCTTGATGTTTTTTTTTTCTTGTGATCTTTCTTGGAAAGATCACGTTACTTCTCTTTCGAAACAAGCTTCTTAGAAGTTTGGTGTTCTGAGGGACCTTCGTGATTTCTTTACGCCAAACCAATTGTTTCCTCTTTATAGGAGTGTTTTTTGCCTTTGCTCGGAGTACGCATCACACATATGGTGTGGTTTAACTAACACAGCTATCTTAGAAAAGCTGGAGTCTAGGGCTTTTCGTCTTATAAACTTTTTCGTTCTCACTAACTCTCTCCAATCTCTTTCTGCCCGGCGAATTGTTGCCTCACTTTCTCTAAACTATCTCTATTACAACGGGCACTGCCCTTCTGAACTCTCATCCATTCTCTATCTAACTCTCTGACCTCAGAATTAAAGCGCTATGCTCAATCTTATATGTACTCAACTGTTAAAGCCTGTACTTTTAACTGTCTTCCCAACGTCCTTTGAAGTTGATAGATAGATAGGGCATGTCCGCCTTTATTCTTATTTTCTTGATTCTTTTTTTCCCCAACTCTAATGGAGATTGGAAGTCCTCTGGCCTTTGCAAATCAGAGGAGATATATATATATATATATATATATATATATATTATATATATATATATATATATATATATATATATATATATATATATATATATATATATATATATATATATATATATATATATATATATATATATATATATATATATATATATATATATATATATATATATATATATATATATATATATATATATATATATATATATATATATATATATATATATATATATATATATATATATATATATATATATATATATATATATATATATATATATATATATATATATATATATGGTTGAGATTTTTATGGAAAATTTATAGAATATAAAATTTAGAAATCAAGAGAGAGAATGAGAGAGAGAGAGAGAGAGAGAGAGAGAGAGAGAGAGAGAGAGAGAGAGAGAGAGAGAGAGAGAGAGAGAGAGAGTAGGGGAGTTTTATATTATAAATATATACATATATATATATATATATATATATATATATATATATATATATATATATATATATATATATATATATATATAATATATATATATATATATATATATATTATCAGGGATTAGCAATGTAATTTTGAAAATGATCTTAAATCTAGAGAGTTATTTGAGAAAGAGTTAAGATTCCAAACGGAAGATGAAAGTCCCTGACAGTATATATATTAAGATGTTCCTGAAATCAATTGCGTTTTTGTCACCAGTTTGAAATAGGATTCGACCAATGACGTCAGAACTAAGGTCAAATGTGTCGGAATTGCTTAGAACTTGTATACCATCTCTTCTATCCAGCTGTGTATCATTCATAGGTATTTTGGTTATTAACCTCCAATGGAAAGATAAGAACTTCCGGAGCGAAGTTTGTCTGATATGTCACAATTCCCATCTTTAAACCTTGTAAAGCATAGCTACAATGCACGACCTCTCACAACATCCGGATGCACTTCACAAATGTTGTCTATTGCTCCATGGGGTTAATTATCGAAATAACTATGAAACACACAACTAGATAGAAGAGATGGTTAACTATTTCTAGACAATTCTC
>SEYY01014745.1:210000-212500 GCA_009176605.1 Armadillidium nasatum | reverse complement strand
TTCATTTGTATATATACTATTCTATTTTAATAAATTATATTTCATCTTTTTGAGACATAAAAATATTTATAATTATTCAAAATATTATTATATTATCTAATTTATAAAATATTTATACTTTTTTAGCCGTATACCGATATTGAATACTAATTTATTGAGTTTTTATAATTAAACCCGTATTTAATTTAAAAAGAATTTTTTTTTTTTTTTTTTTATTTTAATATTAATTAATATTATTTAATTTGTACTTAAATTTTTGGTAATTTTTTCATAAAATAATATACAATAAAATTATTTATAAAACACTAATTATATATATCATTAATTATTATAAATTAAATTATTATTATTATTTATATATTATTATTATTTTATATATATATTAATTATATTATTATTATAATCTTTTTTAATTATCGCTATTCCTTAGTTGTATGTACACATTAGGAATTTAATGTATTTATACAAATGATCGTATAACATGGTCACTAAAAGATTGTAGATTAAGTGAATTGTGATTCATATCTCTCTTAAGTATTATTCCACTTCTGTACAGCATTGTGATAGAAGTTTCTTACACTCTATAGAGCTCTAATAAATTTTCACTAGTTATATCAGAGTGGGTTAGCGATATTCTTGTTAAAAAATAATATGCGATTTCTTCTGGGGTTAATCAAATCTATCATAATATTCTTCAAAAGAGGCATCTAAAACGACTCTGCTGAAAATTCAAACTGAGTAAACAATCGATATATTAATTGTTTTTTGTATAAAGTTTCATTTCCCTTTAAATTACCATTTAAACTTAACTAACACATTAATGAAAAAAAAACAAGAATCCATAATTCAAAGAAAAAAAAAAAAAAAAAAAAAAAAAAACGAAGAAATACCTTAAGTATTGGAGAGAGAGAGAGCATGTATGGTGAATAATTAGGTAGAGTCTGATAATTTAAATATATATACCAATTAATATTAAATTTTAGTATTGAGTGTAAATCATAATCTGGTAACATTACAGAAATAATTCTGAAAAATAAGGGTTTTCATGCAAATATAATTATTTTACTTTTAATAAATAAAACCATATATATAAAATTTATTTTATTTAGATATTAAAAAATTATTACATAAATAAAAATAAAAAAAAAAAAAAAAATATTTTATTTTTTATTTTTTAAATCAAATATACACTTCGATTTAACATGGAATGAGGTTTCATATTTAAAGGTGAATAATAAGATTCTCTGTTATAAATAGTTTGTTATTTTGTATCACTTATATGTTCTATATCTCAGTACTAATTATTATAATATTATTATTTAATTATTATTATAATTTATATATTTAATTATATATATTTATTATATTAATTTAATATTATTAATATAATAATAATATATATTTATTTAATATTAATTATATTATATTAATATTAAATATTATTATATTATTATATTTTTAATTTAATTTAAATATAATTTAAATTGGGTTTCCCTTTTTTACGTTAAATTCATATATTATATTATAATACTATATATTTATTAATTAATTGTGCAGTGAGAGCAAATATGTAGAATTTCACAATGAAAATTCACACACACACACAACATACATACCTCACTATCAGAGTGAATGAGAGAGAGAGAGTAAGAGAGTTACAAAGAGACAGATAGAGAGAAGAGAGGAGAAAGAGAGAGAGAGATGAAGATTGAGAGTGAGGGACACAGAGAGAGAGATGGAAAGGGAGAGAGAGATAGATAAAAATAGAGAGAGAGAGAAAAAAAAAAAAAAAAAAAAAAAAAAAAAAAAAAAAAAAATAATTTATTTATTTTTTTTTTTTTTTTTTTTTTTTTTTTTTTTGTTGTTGTTGTTGTTTTATTACATTAATATTAATATCCATATTGACGAAGATAATAATAAGAATATTAATAAAATATTATATGATGATATAAATTAATAAAATATATATTATAATATTATTAGTAAATAATAATATATATATTATTAAGTATCATTATATTTCAGTATAAGTAAATGAATGACAAATCGTAAGAAAGAGGTTATTTAAGCCAGGTCCTTAAGGCTACAGCAAGGAGTGCCAATAAATTGCAATCAGAAATACCTTTTTTCCTATTCTTTGCCTTTTTTCTCCCCCTACACCGATAATATTCCAACACACACAGAATATTTAAAAGTAATATATATACTAAGCATATTTAATATATATATATATATATAGATTATATATAATATATATATATATATTATAATATAATATTAAATATATAATATTATAATATATATATATAATAATATATATATATAATAATATATATCTATATATATTGAATATATTATATATATATATAATATTTCAAAAAAAATAAAAGAATTCGAAATGATTGTTATTATTAATAAAATTCAGTTTGAAAATTTAAATTTAACTCATATAATTAAGCAATTATATAAATATATATATATTATATATTATAATATAATA
>SEYY01014745.1:192500-195000 GCA_009176605.1 Armadillidium nasatum | reverse complement strand
TATATATATATATATATATATATATATATATATAGGTACGTGTAATTGTGTGTTCTCAAATATAAACAAATGTACCTGTGAAAATCTTGATATTGAAGAAAATTTAGACTTTTGCCAGCAAAATTGAAGCCTAAAAAATGTGAAGTAATTTCTCGAAGAGTTTCGTAAATTGAATCCATGAGTTTCGCGAAGATTCCCAAAAGAAATAAAAAATCTTCACCTCAAAGTGAGGTAGAAGAAAACTTAAAAAAAATGAAAGAAAATTACTTGTGAAAATTATTTTAGGTGCCGCTATTCCCAAATAGATTCAACCGAAAATTTTTTTTTTTAAATTTCAAAAAATATTATTATTATTATTGTTATTATTTATTATTATTATTATTATTATTATTATTATTATTATTATTATTATTATTATTATTATTATTATTATTATTATTATTATTATTATTATTATTATTATTATTTTATTATTATTATTATTATTATTATTATTATTATTATTATTATTATTATTATTATTATTATTATTATTATTATTATTATTATTATTATTATTATTATTATTATTATTATTATTATTATTATTATTATTATTATTATTATTATTATTATTTTGGAAGTTCTTCAACTTTATTTTAATATTTGTTGAAATTTCGCTTCTAATTTTCAGAAGATTTTTTTCTTTTTTTTATCACGTTCTTCTATTTGCTAACCGGTTTCGTCCGCCAACTTATTTTATTATTATTATTATTACTATTATTATTATTATTATTATTATTATTATTATTATTATTATTATTATTATTATTATTATTATTATTGTTATTATTATTATTATTATAATTATCATTATTATATTTAAAGTTTCTATTATTGTTACTAACATAATAAGCAATATCATTAATATTATTACAGTTTTGTTACTATAGTGGTAACTTATTATAACTTTTTGTATTTTTAAATGAAGTTAAATATTATATATATATATATATATATATATATATATATATATATATATATATATATATATATATATATATATATATATATATATATATATATATATATATATATTAAACATTGATGTTCAAAGGAAATCACAGTGTTTTCCCCTTGCAAGACCTTTTTCAGAGAACTGGCCAGTCGCAACATTATCATTATTATTATTGAATTTAGTAGTATAGGACCTTATATTAAATTGAAAACTTGTAAATGTACAATCTCTGAATAAAGCTTAGAATTATTAATTATTATTATTATTATTATTATTATTATTATTATTATTATTATCATTATTATTATTATTATTATTATTATTATTATTATTATTATTATTATTATTATTATTATTATTATTATTATTATTATTATTATTATTATTATTATTATTATTATTATTATTATTATTATTATTATTATTGCTGTAGTTTTTACTGTTATTGAAGTTTTTATCATTTTTAATAAATGATAAAAAGTTATCATTTGTGCGTGTATGTGTGTGTGTGTGTGTGTGTTTTTGTGGTTGAGTGTGTGTTAAAGCTTTTCATTACATTACTAATCCACTGGATTTTCTTTTTCATATTAGCAAGCGATTGGCTTACACAGGCAAAGAAAGTAAATAATAATAATAATAATAATAATAATAATAATAATAATAATAATAATAATAATAATAATAATAATAATAATAATAATAATAATAATAATAATAATAATAATAATAATAATAATAATAATAATAATAATAATAATAATAATAATAATAATAATAATAATATTTTTAGTTATTTATAAAATAAATAATGAATGTGTTTGTACGACATCCTTTCCTGCCTAAAATCTGTGTGCTTTGTTGCATGATGAAATATGTTCAAGTGAAGTCAAGACTTGATTACTCCTCTCTCTCTCTCTCTCTCTCTCTCTCAAACATACACACACTTACATACAAACAAACTTATTAATTCAATTAAGAAGCTTAGAGCACGATATGGATATCTTGTCAAGTAAACTCATTTATCCAATCTTCTCAAGTTCATCATTCAAATTTCCTTCCTAATCTTTCTTCTCTTCTCTTCTCTATTTTATCTCATTCGGATTTTTACTTTCTTCATTTTATTTCTCTCTCTCTCTCTCTCTCTCTCTCTCTCTCTCTCTCTCTCTCTCTCTCTCTCTCTCTCTCTCTCTCTCTCTATTTTTTGCTTTCTTTTTTTTCTTCTTTACCTTCTCTTTTCACCTTGTCTATTTCCATTTTTATGTTTCTCTCTCTCTTTCCTCTGTCCTTTTTCCTCTCTAATTTTTTCCTTCACTGTTACTCTTTAAGATTAGGTTTCCTTCTCATTTTGCCAGGAAGATTATTTGGCAAGAGTATCTCAGGAATTAATGAGAATCAGGATGATCTCCTCCTTTCGACTTTGTCACTTCCTGAAAAGAAAAGGAAAAAAAAAAAAAAAAAACAGAAAAACACGTTTATATCATGCAGAGACACAAATTACATTTT
>SEYY01014745.1:175000-177500 GCA_009176605.1 Armadillidium nasatum | reverse complement strand
TTACAAGGATTTCTCTCCCTATATATATATATATATATATATATTATATATATATATATATATATATATATATATATATATATATATATATATATATATATATATATATATATATATATATATATATATATATATATATATATATATATATATATATATATATATATATATATCGTGGAAAAAGGCAGGATGCCCACATTACACCTATTAGAACAGAGAAATTCAGAATCATATTCACGTTCCCTGGGAAACTGCTTTTGAAAGTTGTGAATCAAAGAAAGTGTAAACCGATACCGTACACTAGATTTTACCGGCAAAGTATAGAAACGAATTAGAACAGTAGTCACAACTTGAGTAAGAAAACTGGATGAAAATATGTGGAAAACCGAATCACAACAAGCTCCTCATTGGAGAAGAAATTCGATTAAAAACTTGAGAAGGGCAATACCTATTGAAATAGTCTCAGTATAAAGAAAAAACAGTAGCAATTTAGTTGCTATAAAGAAGAGATTAGAGAAAGTAAAAGAGAGTGAGAGAAATAAGACGTAAAGCCATAAGACCCCACCTTTTCAAAAATGTAAACTTCAAATATAAATAAATAAAATAAATATAATAATATAATAATAATAATAATAATAATAATAATAATAATAATAATAATAATAATAATAATATAATAATATAATAATAATAATAATAATAATAATAATTTAATAATTTTTTTTTTTTTTTTTTTTTTTAATTTTTATATATATATTATTATATATATATATATATATATATATATATATATATATATATATATATATATATATATATATATATATATATATATATATATATATATATATATATATATATATATATATATATATATATAATATATATATATATATATATATATATATATATATATATATATATATATGAAATATAATTAAACAATGAAGTTAGATGAGATTAAAAAGTAATAACGGACATTACTCACTCATATAATTATATATTTTAAAATAAATTTTTTTAAATTTTTTTTTTTTAATTTTTTTTTTTTTTTTTTTTTTTTATTGTTACTTCTTTTTTTTTTATTATTACCGTTTTTAAAATATTTTGGGAAACTTAAAGAAATTTAAAATTAACATTTCTAATTGTAAAATTATTATAGTTATTGAATATTTTTCTTTACTTACTATAGCTTAATTTCATAATTTTTTAGATAATTAGTATTTAGAAATAAAATGAAAGCAATATTTTGGTTTCGAAAATAATTTAGAAATAATATAGATATATATATATATATATATATATATATATATATATATATATATATATATATATATATATATATATATATATATATATATATATATATATATATATATATATATATATATATATATATATATATATATATATATATATATATATATATATATATATATATATATATATATATAAAAAAATCACTGTCTGGCAACTTATACGACTCAGTAATCAGGTTTCATGTCCGTGAGTCAATGTGATTGTTGCCAGTTCTTTTTCTAACAGTTCCAGTTCAATGTTATGAGTTGCTTTTGAATCACTAGTAATCGCTTCATAAATTAATCTTGAGAAATTTTGATTAGCTTCTTCATTAGTTTTTACGTGATATACTGTCATAAGAAATTCAAGACAAATTTAGAGAAGTTTCCGTGAATGAAAACTCTCTCCTAGAAAAAGTACCTACTACTCCTCTTTAGGTACCAAATCTGGTAATATTGAACTAAATATGGCAACGTAACTGCGATTAACGCAAATCACCAACGACTAAGTCAAACAATTCAACGAGTAGTTAAAATTTGAATTCGAAGCGGGGAGGATGTGTACGTGTGTATTATGTGTTTGATTGTGAATTAGAAAATATTTTATTTTAAAAAAAATCTTGAATATCCAATGGAGTATTTTTAAATCCAGTGCAATGCCTTATGGCAGCTGGGGATCTCCGCCAGCAAGGCGTCATTTGGAGAGGGTAAGTGTAAAAGAAATATAAAATATTAAACAACCCATTCTTTTTAAGAATGCATCCTTCTGTTTGAATTCGGAATATATATATATATATATATATATATATATATATATATATATATATATATATATATATATATATATATATATATATATATATATATATATATATATATATATATATATATATATATATATATATATATATATATATATATATATATATATATATATATATATACTGTCAAAAATTGTTTATGCTATTAAATATTGTTTTTACTGTTACACTGTCCCCTGTCAAAAATAAGCCCGACCACCTACCGGTAACTGGTACTAAATAAGTATTTGTGAACTTTGGCCTATCTATTAATAATAAAAAAAAACATGCTTGGGTTATATATATATATATATATATATATATATATATATATATATATATATATATATATATATATATATATATATATATATATATATATATATACTGTCAAAAATTGTT
>SEYY01014745.1:152500-157500 GCA_009176605.1 Armadillidium nasatum | reverse complement strand
CATACGTCTTCTTTTTGCGATCAAAAGAAGCAATATATATATATATATATATATATATATATATATATATATATATATATATATATATATATATATATATATATATATATATATATATATATATAGGGATGGAGCGATACCAAAATTTTACCGATACCGATACCGATACCGATACCTAAAAATTTACCGGTACGATACCCGATACCTGAAAATATACCGATGCTTACCGATACCGATACTTTATCCATTCATATACCACAATTTTTACCGAATACCGATACTTAGACTTTAAATATTCGATACCGATACCGATACCGGAAAATATATACTTGCCGATACCGATAATCAATCCCTAATATATATATATATATATATATATATATATATATATATATATATATATATATATATATATATATATATATATATATATGCGTAAAGTCCATGTGGGAGGCATTTGGATACGTACAGTCGTGAACAAAAGTTCGTTCCTATTAGCTGGAAATAAATATTTATATAAAATGGAGATCATCTCAGGTTCAGCCAATCACAGTTTAATTAATCCCCTCTCAATGTTTTTATTGTCTTTTTATTCAAAATAGAGCTTTTATGAAATGATTTCCATTTTATATAAATATTTATTTCCAGCCTAATAGGAACGAACTTTTGTTCACGACTGTACATGAACATAAAATTTGTATTTATTTATTTATTTATTTTTTTTGCTTGAGTAATGTGTCTGACTCAGGGGTTTGGGGGGGAGGCGAAAATTTTCCAAGTTCGATTTAGGGTGAGGCGGAGGTTCCGAGTTTGATTCCTAGGAATAAATATGCTAAAAGAAGTTACCCACTTGGAATAGGATCAGTGGCCTTCAGGTTTGAACTTTTTTTTTTTTTTTTTTTTTTTTAAAAGAAAAAATTTTTTTAATTATTAAGAAGGGCAATATTAAAAAAATTTTTTTTTTAAGTAATTCCCGAAGAAGGGTGATGTTTTAACTCCATAACTTATCGTCGATACCGTATACTAAAGGTAAAACAAGTGTTTATAAGTGTAATTCTTTTAGTATGCGAAGAAAGAAGGACTATGTCTATTGGTCATACAAGAAAGAGACAGAAGGCCTACTGGATATTCAAGAGAGACAGAGTGCCTGCTGGACATTCAAGAAAGAGACAGACGGCCTACTGGGTATTCAAGAGAGAAAGTACCTACTGGACATTCAAGAAAGAACAATGCCTACTGGACATACAAAAAAGGACAATTCCTACTGGACGTGTAATAAAATGGAAAAATTCCTATTGAACATGCAGGATAGCGGAATAGAGTGATAACCGGACAGTCAAGAAGCGAAACAGAGAACTGGACATTCAGGAAAAAGATAGTGATAATACTGGGCATACCTGCTTATGCTACCCAGCTTATAATGAAGGTGTTTGAAAAAGATACTCTTTTTTATTACAGGAAGATATAAAATGGCCGCTGGAATAGACCAGAATTTTCTTGCTCGTAATATTACCTTAATGGTTAATACTCCATATTTCTCACAGGGAAGTCCTCAATTTGTTTGAATGGTGCCTACATTCTGCCATATATATATATATATATATATATATATATATATATATATATATATATATATATATATATATATATATATATATATATATATATATATATATATATATATATATATATATATATATATCGTGAGAAATTCCTTAAATCCTGTTATGTTTTCATTTTTTTTCATTGAAATTTAATTTTTTAAAAACTTTTAATTACACAAGGGTGACGGTGTCATGTAGCTTAAAAGTGGTGTGTGTATTCATGGCATATATACATATATGTATGTATGTATGAAGTGTACACTGTCATTTATTTAGGATTCTTCCTTTTTATATGTTATTAATTACTCTTTTAACACTTTTCATTGACACTCGAAAATCTGACTTCGAGTCTTTAGATTCTTGTATTGTTACCGTGTCCTAACGGTAGAGTGATTGAATCACGTGTTTGAAGACGCGAGTTCGATCCCCATCATGCGGATCCTAGGGAAAAAAACTTCCTACTACGTTCCCCTCCTCGAATAGTGCAATTACCGTGAGGTGTTTTAACTTTTTAAAAATAAAATGGAGGACTTTGATCTCTTTGATGATTACTACATTTAAAGCTTCCATTTCATCACAACTGTGTGAATGATGAGGACTGATGTTTTGAAACTCACTCGTGACCTCAAAGACTTGTTTTTTAGTGGTTTTTTGCCTTTTTTTTTTTGTATGTGAAAAAAATACCTTTTGTTTAAAAAAGGAAAATAAAAATTTTTAGACAAAGATATTCGGCAGTTAAATATATATTTTTTTCCTTTTTATGACCAAATAAAAGTTTTGTAGTTTCTTCACACATTATTATTATTATTATTATTATTATTATTATTATTATTATTATTATTATTATTATTATTATTGTCCTCTTAAAAAAGCAGGTTGACATTACATGATTGCTTTGTTTTTAAAGATAGTTTTCCGGATAATTTTTGTATTTGTGTTATATGATAAGAATTTTGTATCTTAAGTAACCTTTAAGAAAGCAGGGGTGAGATTGGGGGAAGGAAACTAGAAAGAAGGAGCAGTGAGGGGGGGGGAGGTAGAGGGAGTGAGGTCGTTTTTGAATTAAAAATAAAATTTATGTTAATAAATTGTACATTGTTGGCGAGGTAATTATATTTCGTAATTATCTTATTATTCTGTGTTTATTATTATTGCTGTTGTTGTTGTTGTTGTTGGTTTTTACTATTTTTAGGAAAGTAAATTGAGGAATCATTTTTTTCATGGTCGTAAGTATAAAGTGTTAAACGTTTTTGTCTTGATGCTTCTCTTCGTTAGCCTTATTTTTCAAACTCGTTTTCGGTGTTGAACAAAATCCATTTTCTTTTAGTTTTGCTGACGTAGAAGTTTTTTTTTTTTTTTTTTTTCAAATATTTTTTTTTTTTTTTTTTTTTTTTTTTTATTTTTTTTTATATATATATATATATATATATATATATATATATATATATATATATATATATATATATATATATATATATATATATATATATATATATATATATATATATATATATATATATATTTTTAAAGTGTAAATATATTAATTAATTAAGTAATAAAATATATATTATTGATTTAGGTGTTTTCAAAGTGTAAATATATTAATAATTAAGTAATAAAATATAATGCTATAAATGTCTGTCTAACGGTATTTGGTGACTTCCATGAGATACTCGTATACCTTTTAAGCAAATTCAGTCTGTGATTGGTCAATAGATTTAAATCTAGCAACTTTTTTTTTCTATTAAAGTCGAAATGGCGACGTCACTACCGTCATATAATATTCGTATTTAGTCGTTTATTTGAATTTGTAGAGTAGTAACCTACGTAGTAATTAACGGAAGTCGAAACTATTATTCGATTTTATTATTTTATATATTTATATTTTGGTGTGATAGGGAAAAGATTGGGAACAGAAGCTCAAAAAAAAAAAAAAAAAAAAAAAAAAAAAAAAAAAAAAAAAGAAATGGAGAATGTAAAAAAAATATTCTTATTGATGTTAAACATATTTTTTGAAAAAAAAATCAAGTTGTGAAAGATGGAAAGAACCATTAAAAATATTAAAATTTGTAATTTTGATTTTTTTTTTCATTAAAATAAATAAATAATGAATATATTAGTTCATTTTTCCATGAAAGGTTGGTTATTTTTTCGGAAACAACAAGGAACTTTTATTTTGGATACATTACTCATTAATTACGGTGGTTTACAATTATGCAAGGAAAATATTCTTAAAATAGAAGTTTTTCAATAAAAAAAACTTCTTTATTTTTTTTTTTTTTTTTTTTTTTTTTTTTTTTTTTTATTTTATATTATATATATATTATATATATATATATATATATATATATATATATATATATATATATATATATATATATATATATATATATATATATATATATATATATATATATATATACACTGTATATTATTTTAGTTGAGTTCCCGTATCTGGAGGATGATACAAGTCCTTTGGGATTAAATATACTTCATATACATTGAATGACCTCCTCTCGAACTCGACCTCGAATGACCTCCTCTCGAATACGTTTTCTTTTAAAGTTTTCATTTCACGCCCGCGAAGTGTCCTTAATTTTAAGACCTCAGTTGGATAGTATAAAAAGGATATAAAAAGACACCTTCTTCAGAACACGAGTTCCCTCCTCCACCCCCCAGGTCTTAAATGCTATATTGGTATTCAAAAGATACTACTAGTGGGGAACCTCTGTTGCCATTTTTTTATGACAACTTTGTTTTTTTTATTCATATACTTTATTTATTTTTATTTTTATTTTTTTTATGGCAACTTTTTTTTCTTGTATATACTTTTATTCTTTTGTAAATTCTTATTATAGGTTGCTCTGATCTATCACAGTATATTTTTCCATATTTTAGAGAGGGGTGTCTTGCAGTTTGTTAGATTTGGATTTAAGGTTTTTTAAAATTCTTTTCTATTCTTTCTCCTTTAAACTCGATCCTTTGAACTCGAACACACGCACGCACGTACACACACTCACTTTGTTTAAGAATGAAATAACTGTTGAACAATCGAGTCCTTTTTCATTATTCTTTTGTTTTCAAATGAAATGTCATTTTAACAGTTGTAATCTCGTGGTTATTATTATTATTATTATTATATTATTATTATTATTATTATTATTAGTAGTAGTAGTAGTAGTTGTTACTCGAATGTTACATTTTCATAAATATATTTTTTATTCATTGACTAATTACCTATTGGACCTAATGGGGGTGGGGTGGGGGGATAAGGCATAATTTTTTATTGTTTTAAATCCACATTAATTAGGGTGGACTTGCACTTTAACCTCAATCAGTTGAATAATGTTAATATTCTTTTATCTTTCTCTATCTTAACAGAACTAAATTTTCAAA
>SEYY01014745.1:137500-140000 GCA_009176605.1 Armadillidium nasatum | reverse complement strand
ATATATATATATATATATATATATATATATATATATATATATATATATATATATATATATATAGTTATATACGTAGTACTGGTATCTGTCGAAAGTGCTTACTATACTACTTACGTTTGTTAAGAAACCCTAAATTGACTCTTTAATAAAGTTTTCCTAACACTCTCTTTTTTTTCAAAAATGCATTTAAAGTAGATAATAAAGATTTAAAAAGAATTGTTGCAAACTAATTTTTGTAGCTGAGGCATCTAAATTTATTTTGATAAAGTATAAAGGGAATGTTTTTCTTAGTTCATTTCAAGGTGCTCATGCCTCTGTAACGTGTAGCTGAATTGCAAAGTTTTGCAAATATTTATTCAATGTATGGTGATGAGACCATAGCAACTACTAAATGAA
This sequence comes from Armadillidium nasatum, assembly GCA_009176605.1. Taxonomy (NCBI): domain Eukaryota; kingdom Metazoa; phylum Arthropoda; class Malacostraca; order Isopoda; family Armadillidiidae; genus Armadillidium; species Armadillidium nasatum. Next base: position 139,604 of record SEYY01014745.1, on the reverse strand, counting down.
TTGCAAAGTTTTGCAAATATTTATTCAATGTATGGTGATGAGACCATAGCAACTACTAAATGAATTGCAAAGTTTTGCAAATATTTATTCAATGTATGGTGATGAGACCATAGGAACCACTAAATGAATTGCCAAGTTTTGCAAATACTTATTCAATGTTATGGTGAGATGACCATTATCCTTTCTCTGCCGACATTTAACACTGAAAAACCTAAGTTATTGTCAGAGACTTGATCAGAAGATCGAAACAGGAGAATCGACTTATCGTTTGTTTTAAAAAGAAGCTGCCGGTAATACATGAATATTTTTTTTTTTTTGGGGGGTGGGGGGGTTGTGCTAATAAAGTATTCTTCGTATTAATATTTGTTTTCGGAGACACGACAATATTATGAAGCTATCCTAAAATCTATGGTAGGAATAAAAATGGAAGGGTAGGAGGGGTAAATAATTATTTTTTTATTTTTTAAAAAGTTAATTTAAAAAATATATATATGTTGCCCTTTAAAATTTTGTTTTCTTTTGGTTTCATAGAAAATGTATTTGATTTGAAAATTAAAAGTAACTCTTTCAAATATTGATATATATATATATATATATATATATATATATATATATATATATATATATATATATATATATATATATATATATATATATATATATATATATATATATATATATATATATATATATATATATATATATATATATATATATATATATATATATATATATATATATATATATATATATATAAACTGTTGATGTTTAATTTTCAAAATTGATATTGACATTTCTTTCGATGTTTCGATATTGATAATAAATATAATCATCATCACTCAAAGGTTTAGGTTGGGGGGAGTCAGGAGGGCAAAACCGCAGTTCATATATGCTTCAGCTGGGTTTTTTATATTTCCTACGGTATATATATATATATATATATATATATATATATATATATATATATATATATATATATATATATATATATATATATATATATATATATATATATATATATATATATATATATATATATATATATATATATATATATAGAGAGAGAGAGAGAGAGAGAGAGAGAGAGAGAGAGAGAGAGAGAGATTATTATATATATATATATATATATATATATATATATATATATATATATATATATATATATATATATATATATATATATATATATATATATATATATATATATATATATATATATATCATTTGTTTTTGGTAGAAATGTTTAAAAATAACACGGTTTGCCTTTGGATAATAATAATAATAATAATAATGATAATAATAATAATAGTAATAATTTATTATTAATAATAATAATATTAATAATTGTCGGAATATTAAAAACTGCAAACCAGACAGTAACATAAAGTTGAATGTACTGTCACTCAAATTAAACATGTGATATATTTCTTAATTTTATAATCTATAATATTAACTTTAAAAAAAAAAAAATTTAATTCATCTGTTAAGAATCCAAACTCTGATAATGTCCGTCTAAGGTTTACTGTCTAAAACGGTTAGAAAATAAATATAAATTTTGCTTTTTACTTTCTCTGTAAATTGTTCATAAAAATTACATTAAGAAAATTAAATTTAAATTGGAAGGAATTTTTTTTTTTTTAGAGATTTAGAAGGGAAATGTAAAATATATATTAAAATTAAAGCTGACACTGAATTCCTACATGATAATAATAATAATAATAATAATAATAATAATAATAATAATAATAATAATAATCATAATAATAATAATAATAATTAATAATAATAATAATAAAGACAAAGATGATAATGACTGTCACTGTATATCTTCAGAGAACAATAGCAGCTAATTGTTATTTATTAAAAAGTTTAAAATAATATTGTTGATGTTACTATATTAAGTGTTAATATTATTAATGAGCGTATGAAAATTACATTTTTTGATAATTATTAATAATATGTGATAATATTGTTAGTAAAATTAAGTAAATACCATTGTCACAATTTGCAATTGTTTTAATAGTGACTATATTGACATAAATAATAATAATAATGATAATAATAATAATAATAATAGTAACAAATAATATATAATAAAAATTAT
>SEYY01014745.1:117500-127500 GCA_009176605.1 Armadillidium nasatum | reverse complement strand
TTTGAAGTTGGAAAGCTTTTAAAAAGGTCATTAAGTAATATCTCAGTAATAAGGATGATCCAGATGACATAATTATTTTATTTAAAGATCTCGACAGGAATACGGATCTAAAAATTTATATTTTATATTCGATTGCTTTCCAAGATTATTTTTTTTTATTTATTTCGTTAAAAGAAGAAGAAGAAGAAAAAGACGAAGGTATCAAAGACGATAAAACTTGCGTATCTTGATTTTTAAAATTTTTTTTTTATTTTTATATATATATAAAAAGTTCACATCTCACGGGCATTGCCCTATTCGAGGAGAGGAACTTTTCTAGGTAGTATATACCTAGGATCCCGAAGTGGGATCGAACCGGCGCCCTCAAGCACGTGAGTCAATCACCCTACCGTTTGAACCACGGTAGACGGCAATTATGGCATGAGTGGAAAGAAGTTTCAGTGTATACAATCACCAGCAGATGTAGATGTTGTACTGTATAGATTATGAGGATGTAAAAGGGAAGAGTAAACTTGATTGTACTTGAAGGGTTAATTAAGGGTTAAGGGTTGTAAGGGGATCGAATAAAAGAACTTGGAGAATTAAAAAGCAATTGCATTTATTGTTGTTACAGAACGGGTTAAAGTTTAATTGTGTTTTGTGTTAATTCGATTTACTTTTTCATTAAAGGTTTAAGATTCACATTGAAATTAAAGTGAAATAAACATTTATCCCCAAATTATAATTTTCTGACTTCTCAAATTCAAAGACATACATGTTAATGATTTTAAGTGGTGTGTTAATAATGCAGTGTTAAATGTCATGTTAATAAGTTACTAGGTTTTGTGTATATTCTCTTATATATTTTAAAGGTATGCAGTTAAAAAAATTTTCTCTTTTAATAAATTGTGTAAAATTTTGAATATAGTTAAAAAAAAAAATCTACGTGATAAAAATATTTAATTTTTCAGTTTTCACCCTTGCAATAATAATAATAATAATAATAATAATAATAATAATAATAATATTATTATTATTATTATTATTATTATTATTATTATTTAGTCAGCAACATCATACATAACATTACTTTCCAAAGCTTGAAAAGTCGCTTTTATCTTATTGTCCGAGTTAGATTTTTTTGTTGCTCACATTTTATGAAGGCTTAAAGATGTCTTTCCGAAGTAGAAACTATGCATTTCTATCTTAACCTAGAAAGTGAGTGGTCACAGGATCGACATCACGATCGTTTCTCTGAAGTTGATGCATCCATACACAAATACGACAGATAAAATGAGGAATCGTGTGAAACTAGTTTTGCCTTGGAACTGAATGGACCATTGGATCATGCGATTGGCTACATAGTTATCGAGTAATAGTTAACTACATAGTTAACTACTAATTGAAACGGGGAACGGAATTCCGGTAAAGCTGAAGAAGTTGGGAAAACTATTCTTTCCTTCCATTGTAAAATCCGTTTAAACAATCCAAACAATCGAAATATTTTTCAACCAAACATTTTTTTTCTACTTCGTTTGCAAATATAGATTTGAAATATCGGAAAGGGTGGTCTTGGGGGGAAGTGTGTATTTGGGGGGTGGGGTGCGGTCTGGACTTTGATTGATCAGTTCTAGAATTTTTTCAATCAATTATTTGATCACTTTATCCTCTTGATGATAGAAGGGAAGAATTTATTCTCTGAAATTGAGAGATTTTCCGCTTGGCCGAGAAGAAGAATCAACAAATAGAGATAAATTGCTTTTAGAACTTGAATTCACATTTGAATAATGAATTTGTTAATATTATAATAATAATAATAATAATAATAATAATAATAATAATAATAATAATAAAAGATCAAATATCGGTACTTAATGGGAAGCCAGTTAATAATAAGTAGATTGAGGAGCGAACGCAAAGTGTAAATATTTGTAACTTTTTACCTCGTTTTTTTCTGTTATTATTATTATTATTATTTTTAAAAGTATTTAATATTTAAATATTAAAAGAAAACTTGATTTTTTTTATTCTATAACCCAAGTTGTAAACCGTATTATTATTATTATTATTATTATTATTATTATTAATTAATAATAATAATAATAATAATAATAATAATAATAATAATAATAATAATAATAATAATAATAATAATAATAGAAAAGTATGTGTATAATGTTTGTTTATTGTAATTAATATGTGATCGAAATTAATGCTTATTATTTGTAATTAAAACTTTAAATTTGTTTTGAAGTAATTGTAATTTAGTTGTATTTTAAATAGTTTTAAAAAAAGTAATATATATATATATATATATATATATATATATATATATATATATATATATATATATATATATATATATATATATATATATAATATATATATATATATATATATATATATATATATATGATTCAGTGGCACCTGTACTCGTCTCCTTCAGGATAGAGACAAAGATAGCAGCTTAACGGGAATGGAAAAACTCATTCTCCTAACATTCTTCCTAGTTTTCATTTAGCTCGGAATCGTTGCAAGGATATTATTGGACTGACCAAACGTACTTTCATTTAAAGGAAGTATGTTGACCTTCTTGGTTCTCCTTCCTGCAATTTTTTTTGTCTTTTTGCCTAAAACATGTCTAATATCTGTAAATCTGTCTTTTCTACTCTTATTCGATCTGTCTATATATATATATATATATATATATATATACTCTTATTCGATCTGTCTGTTATATGGCTAACAATGCTTCCGAAAAGGTCGATATTTTCTGATTCCTTTCTTCATTTCTTTACTATAGGTACTTCAACGGCAGATGCTCGAGATAATTGACATCTCGCATTTCGCCACCATTACGTCGACCTCGTAGCAAAGGAAGGTGTGCCCTGCTATCATGAATTTAGTGTGAATATTGAAAACTCCAGGCTTGCTCATTGTGGTGCATTCTTCTTTCCAGCCAACTCTGTTCTTTGGAACTCCTTGCAGTCATCTGGTTTTCCTGTCCTATTTTATTTTTCTCTCTTTAAAACCTGGTTCTGCGCTTACCTGAAAGATTGATTTCAGACTTGGGTTTGGGTGGGTCTAAGATTGACTTTAGAGTTGGGTTTGGGTGGATCTTCTTTCCTCCATTATATATATATATATATATATATATATATATATATATATATATATATATATATATATATATATATATATATATATATATATATATATATATATATATATATGGGATGGAGTGAAGTATCGGTATCGGCAGTATCGGCAATTACAGTATCGGTATCGGTAAAAATTTTGGACAAGAGTAAAGTATCGGTACGTATCGGCATATTTTTAGGTATCGGTATCGGGGAATTTTTAAGTATCGGTATCGGTAAAAATTTTGGTGTCGCTCCATCCCTATATATATATATATATATATATATATATATATATATATATATATATATATATATATATATATATATATATATATATATATATATATATATATATTATTTGATGCTTTTGTATTAAAATTGAAAAGCCTTTGTCTTTATAACTAAGGGGTCCCATCTGTATCTTTGAATTTTAAAAAAGGATTTTCTTTTATTTCTGCTTTTACAGATAAGTTATAATTATCATTCTTTTGCAAATGTTCTCTTTACCCTTTTATACCTTTGTGCGTACATACTCTCAGGCGTACATGTGTGTAAGTAATATACGTGCTTATTAATGTTTTGTGTACTGTAAATAAACCTGTATGCTTATTAAAATGGAGGTAGTACGCATGTTGAAATAAATTTATATTTTGGTTAATTGAAACTGTTAAATTTAATAAATAGTTTTTTCTTTTCTCTCTCTCTCTCTCTCTCTCTCTCTCTCTCTCTCTCTCTCTCTCTCTCTCTCTCTCTCTCTCTCTCTCTCTCTCTCTCTCTCTCTCTCTCTCTCTCTCTCTCTCTCTCTCTCTCTCTCTCTCTCTCTCTCTCTCTCCTCCGTTTCTCACTTTCAACTTTCTCTTTCTCTGTCTGTCTCACACTTCTTTTTTTTTATTCTCCCTCTTTCTTCTCTCATTCATTTTCTATTATCTCTCTGTCTTTTTCTTCTTTTTTTCTCTCTCCCTTTTTTTTTTACCACTCACTTTCTCTTTCCTGTATGTCTGTCGTCTCCCTCTCCTCTCTCTCTTACCTAACTTAAACTAGTTTCTATATATACTTATTTACTGCATCTCATCTTACCTTAAATCAGAACCCACCTTTATTAATAGGTGATCTAACCAAAAATAATTTATTATATCGATCCTTTTTATCTTATACTTATTTTATCCTGACTCTTTGTAGCTTCTAGCAACGTCAATTTAAGATGATGATTACACAGAGAATCAAAATTTCCTCCAGTGAAGAAATTTCAGCAGCTAGAGTCACTCCTTATGACGAATATCATATCTTCCAAATTTTCTTAAATGGACGAAATTTTTTACTTTAAATTTTGAAATATTTTTAAAAGGTTTACAATAATTTCTACAACTGATGATTTTATTTTCATAATCCGAAGAGTTTTTGGTTCTTGGCAAACGAGAATTTTTTTTTTTCCCCCCGGTTGAAGGAACTGAAAAAAAAAAAATATATATATATTCTCATTTGCCGAAGAACCAAAAACTCTTCGGATTATGAAAATAAAATCATCAGTTGTAGAAATTATTGTAAACCTTTTAAAAATATTTCAAAATTTAAAGTAAAAAATTTCGTCCATTTAAGAAAATTTTGAAAGAAATGATATTCGTCATAGGAGTGACTCTAGCTGCTGAAATTTCTTCATCAGAGGAAATTTTGATTCTACCACAAGACCATTCGTTGGTCTTGTGGTAAAGTAAAGTTTTGTTGATAAATGGTGACACACCCTCTCATGGGCTTAACCTTCAACGCAATTTCCCCCCCCCCCCTTAGTATAAAATTGTTTTTCCGCCTCAAAAATTATAATTCCAGTCGGAGAAAGCTCCTAATGTATTTTATTTAGGTCTTTATCGCCAGAGCTCGCCTATTGAATATATATATATATATATATATATATATATATATATATATATATATATATATATATATATATATATATATATATATATATATATATATATATATATATATATATATATATATAAAGGGTATGTGTGTGTGTAGAGAGAGAGAGAGAGAAAGAGAGAGTGTGAGAGAGAGAGAGAGAAGAGAAAAAAACGCTTGCTTGTTTGTTTTAATTAACTATTGCCACAACATAGTTGAATAATTTAAAGTAACTTTTTGAATGTATTTTTATTTTTTATTTATTTATTTTATTTTATTTAATTATTTTAAAAAAATCGGTTATTTTTTTACTTTGGAGTGTAAAAACTATTTAAGAATGAAGTCGGGGGTATAGTAGAGGTTTTTTTTTTTTTTATTTTTTTTTTTTACAGAACGCCACCGCTCACGGGCATAGCCCTTTTCAAGTTAGTATTGTTATATAATAATAATAATATTTAATAATAATTAATAATAATAATAGTTATTTAATAATAAATAATAATAAAAATAAATAATAATAAGAACGATGATGATAATAATACTTTTACTTATTATTACAACTATTACTACTACTGCGGCTGTTGCTTTGATTTTGAAAGGAAAATAATAAAAGTTAAAAAAAGTCTTAATTTTTTCTTCTTGTTTTGAAAGTTTTGATGGTTTTGTTGTTGTTGTTGTTGTTATCTTGTGCTTTTTTTTCGATTAATCGATGTTCCACGAACTTTCCTTTAATGACATCAATTTATGGGTAATTTGAAGGTGTGCGTGCGTGTACGCGCGTGCGTTCATGCGTGTGTGTTTGTGTTTAGTACTTCGTGTAGATATAAAATAAACATGAGTCTTTTAAATGTCTCGGATGAAATCTTTTATTAAGTTTGAGTTCTTTAAATGACTTTTTTCCGACTCTAATTCCTGCTCTGCCCTGGCACCCTGGCACCTGGCACTCTGGCACACTAGCGCCCTGGCTCCTATTCTGCACTTTGGCTCCAGTCCTATGAACTTTGGACCCATTCCACTATTCCGGCAGTCTGGCTCCAACTCCAGTACTTACCCGACAGACAGACAAAAAAAAAAAAAAAAAAAAAAAAAAAAAAAAAAACACACACACATACATACATATATATATATATATATATATATATATATATATATATATATATATATATATATATATATATATATATATATATATATATATATATATATATATATATATATATATATATATATATATATATATATATATATATATATATATATATATATATATATATATTAGTGACCTTGCGACCTAATGACAGGAATTGGTGTTTATTTATTTTTTGTATTGATTCCATATTAAGCGAATTAATAATAATAATAATAATAGTGATGATGATGATGATAATGATAATAATAATAATGAATAATAATAATAATAATAATAATAATAATAATAATAATAATAATAATAATAATAATAGACAAAAAAGAAGAAAAACTTGATTTTTTGTCATATTTGGTGAAGGTTTAGTTCGCAGAATGTATGACGTCAACCCTGCCTTATTTTTTTTTTCCTTTTATTATATAAATTTATAACTTACTTGAAATAGTAAAATAATAATTTATTAAATTTTTTTTTTAAAAAAAGTTGAAGTAAATTAAATATAATTATATAAAAATATTTAAATTATTATATTTGAAATTTATAATATTAGAAATTCAGATTTATAAAATTGAATTGATATTTTTGTATAATTTTCAGTTGTTATTACTTGGCCGAGGAGGCTGGGAGGGGGTGGGGTGAGGAAACAAAATTCAACCCCCCCCCATCTCACTCAGCCCCTCTTTGTTTCTGGTTTCTGACCAAAATAACAAGCAGCAATTCAAAAAAATATACCTAACGTAATAGCTATTGTATAATAAATAAATAAAAAAAAAAAAAAAAGTTTTTTTTTTTTTTTTTTTTTTTTATTATTATTATTATTATTATTATTATTATATTATTATTATTATTATTATTATTATTATTATTATTATTATTATTATTAATTTTAATATTTTTCCTTACTTATTTTACTCAATTTCACTTTTTTTTGTCATTTGATGGGACAATAGTGTATATATATATATATATATATATATATATATATATATATATATATATATATATATATATATATATATATATATATATATATATATATATATATATATATATATATATATATATATATATATATATATTCTCTTGGGGAAGTTACATAATAGGCCTACAAATTTCCGCTTGAGTTGGGAAAGTATCGGAATTTAAGTTAAAGGCCGACATGGCCCAATACTTTGTAGAACTCAAATGAAGTTGTTAAAATTGGTAAAGGGATTGGGTTTCAGAGAAACCACCAATTTCACACACACACGCACGCACAATGTGACGTAACGCCAGGCTCAAATCATCTTGTATAGTAAAAAAAAAAAAAAAAAAAAATCAGCGAAGGTATTTAAAAAATTTTTTTTTTTTTAAGTTCCTTTTATTAATTAGTTAATAATAATAATAATAATAATAATAATAAAATAATAATAATAATAATTAATAATAATAATAAAAAAAAAAAAAAAAAAAAAAAAAAAAAAAAAAAAAAAAAAAAAAATAATAATAATAATAATAGATGAATATTTAAAAAAAAAAAATATGCAAAATTTGAAATAATTGACTTATCCATATATTTAGTTATTTTTTTTTATAATATATATATATATATATATATATATATATATATATATATATATATATACTATATATATATATATATATATATATATATATATATATATATATATATATATATATATATATATATATATATATATATATATATATATATATATATATATATATATATATATATATATATATATATATATATATATATATATATATATATATATATATATATATATATGCGTGTGTGCGTGTGCGTGCAAAGTTAGCCTTTCGTTCATTATCCTTTCAGTTGATGACTTGCATGTTGCTCCGCCCTCTTTTTTATTCAAGTTCCCTCCCCTCAATACGTTTTTTCCCTTTTATAATGAATGCACTTGTTAGCTAGAAAAGGCGAGCTTATACTTATGTTTATAGTATTATTATTATTGGCAGTGGCACGAGCAGAAGTGCCAGTCCGTTTGGCATTTCGATCTCGTAACTGAAAATTGAGTCATGGCTACTCTGTTCGCCTTCGTGTGACGCCACAAAAATTGTGTTTAACAAAAATATTGAATGTCGTCGTGTGTGTGTGTACGAGTTTCTCTATTACGAGTAAATTTGTGTAGTATTAAAAGATATATAAATTGTGGTGCCAACGGTTTTTTTTTTTTTGTATAATTTTTTACGTTACATTTTTTTTGTTCTTATATAGTTTTTCTAAATTGATTTTCTGGTCGATAGTTTGTATATTTTATTAGAGTTGGGCTGTTGTTTTAATACAACTCAGCTGTGTGGTGAATTTTGTGGGTTTTTGTTAATGTTGTTGTTTTTTTTAAGTTATGTTGAAATTTATGTATAATTTATAATATTTCCAGACTATTTTATATTCTTGTTAAGGACAAAGCAAACAAGAAAAAAATAAGAAAAGTGTATTTAAATTTTGCTTTGATGTCTTTCCCTTATATTTTTGTCGTTGTTTTTTGCTTGTTTGCTTGCTAATCTTCATTAGAATTCGTAATGAGTGGATTTTGAGAACCCGTGTTAAAAATGTTAATTAGTTTACGAAATTTTCATTGTTTTCCAATATCTAGAAGTGTCAGTTTTCTTTTAAGTGATTGCTGTTGTTGTGAAGTGACTTTATTAAAAGCTCCTGTGGGTTTTAGTTATATTCTAAGTGTTCATTCAGAAAACCTCGTGCATTTTATTATCCGTATTCTGTGATTTCATATTTCTCGGGTTTTTTTATTATTGTGATATTTCTGTGAGTTTAATTTATTGAATAGTTTCTTACTTTTGAAAAAAATATGAAGCGTCCAGTCATGTCTTCTCCCACGAACATACCTTTTACCAAAGGGGCACAAGAGATTATTGAAGAAGATGGAGGGGAAAATGAAGAGCTCATTCTTAAAGGAGAGTCATCGGTCCCCGTTTACGGTAAATTTAAGATAACTCTCAGTCCGTCGGCCCCAGCAGGTTTCGGGTCACTAAAATTTGAGGAAAGATTTTCTACTATCTGTCCTCGTTTATCTCTCTCCATGTCACAGAATATAAAAGAGATAAACCCCACTTTAAAAGGAAAAATCTCACCTGGCTCCCTTTCTCCTCCTGCCGTAGCAAATGTTCGCAAAAATAGTTCTCCATCCGAATTTGGAGGTATTGGGTCTTCTAGAAGACGAAAAATATCGATGGCTCTTGCCCCAATACCTAAGGAAGTTCTTTCGTTAATGATGGAGCACCGGAGTACTTCGCCAGTATTAATACCTTCTCGTAAAGAGAGTCCTTCAGCTTTATTTATGGCAGCGAGTAGACATCAGGTATTGTAATTTATATGTTCTCCTCATTACAAATACGTATTCCTTCACATAACAAGAAACACATACTTGATTCTGTCTAAATAAGTAATTACTTTATTTATATACCTCTTCTTCACCATAATTATTATGATTCTCCTCCTTTCGTCATCATCATCATCATCATCTTTATAATTATCATGATTACGATGATCATGATCGTCATCCCCTTATGATGATGATGATCATCATCATCATCTTTATAATTATCATGATTATGATGATCATGATCGTCATCCCCGTATATGATGATCATCATCATCTTTATAATTTTCATGATTATGATGATCATGATCGTCATCATCATCATCATCATGATCATCTTTATAATTATCATGATTATGATGATCATGATCGTCATCACCCGTATGATGATGATGGTGATTAATATATCGAAAGAGGTCAGGTGATAAGAATTATTTTCCCTACTTTTTAATATTTATTATTTTATC
>SEYY01014745.1:110000-115000 GCA_009176605.1 Armadillidium nasatum | reverse complement strand
TTTATTTTTATATTATATATATATATATATATATATATATATATATATATATATATATATATATATATATATATATATATATATATATATATTATATATATATATTATATATATATAATATATATATATATATTTTTTTATTTTTATTTTTAATTTTTTATAATTATCCTTAAAATTAAAAATTATTTTATTTATTTTTATATAAAAAAAATAAAAAATAAAAAAATAAAAAAATTATAAATAAATCATTAATATGGTAATAGTGCGTCATTAATTCAATTCACATGCAAATTAATCGTTTTGTTTTAAAATGAGTGTCACAATTAGTGCAAGTGCCTCATTAAGTTAATCCTCAAAGGTATGTGTCACTCAGTTCGTTACCCTTTCAAAAAGAAATTGGGAACGTAATTAAAGGGAAAAGAAATGTATTTGGGGTGGGGGAGAAGGGAGGGAGAGGGGGGGGGGTTGGACATGTTTGTAATGGAGTTGAGAACGTTATGAGATGTGTCTTTGATCCTCTCCAGATGAGATAATAATAAAGATATAAAAGATAATCGGCCATAAATTTCTAAAGGTGAATTAGGTCAGTTTGGATAAAAATATTTCCTGTATTTTCCAGAAAGTTGGACTTTGTCTTCGAGCGAGTAGTAGTAGAAGTAGTAGTAGTGGTGGTTTTGGTAGTAGTAAGGTAAAATGCCTGCCGTTGGTAGTAAGGAAATTCCCAATTAACGAAATATGTTCATATGTTTAATAAAGAGATTAAAACACTTAAAATAAATAGAATGGAAAAATTATAAAATAATAATAATAATAATAAATTATTATTATATTATTATTATTATTATTATTATTATTATTATTATTATTATTATTATTATTATTATTATTATTATTATTGAAGAACCTTCACTACAAATAATTTGATAGATATCTGGCAAAGGATACAATATGTATAATATGATTAGCAAGGCTTAGAACCTCAGCTTCGTATAAGAGAGAGGCTTCTTCCAGCGAATATCCTGGAATGGGAAATTTGCATATGACAATGGATCATGTAAAAAAAATTGATAAATAGATAAATAAATGAAAAAATTATCAAGAGATTTGAAAAAAAAAAAAGGTTTGACATCTTTCTAATTATTGTAGGAGAGATATTGATGTTCTTTTACATAGTTGAACACCTGGCATGCCCCTGATCTTAATTTACTCAGTGGAATACTGGGCATCCTGGCATGCCCCTGATCTTCACTTACTCAGTGGAATACTGGGCATCCTGGCATGCAGCTGATCTTCATTTACTCAGTAGAATACTGGGCATCATCCTGATTTTCATTTACACAGCGGATCACTGGAAATATCCCAGATATTCGAATACACATTCGATCATTGGGAATTCCCGTAATCTTCATTTACCTAGTCGAACACTGGGATTGCAGTTGATCTTCATTTACTTAACCGAACACAAGGAATACCCTAATTTTCATTTACCTATTGTCGAAAAAAGGGAATTCCCTAATTTTCATTTAAAACCCAGTCGAAGATTATGGATGTAATAACTACATAGAGATAATTATATTTATCGAAAGAAAGATTTATTAATTTTGTTTTAAAATATTTAATGTATACAATAGCTTGAAATTGTTTAAAAAGGTTTTCAACGCAAATGAAAGTTTGGTTTTGTTGAAGGAATTGGTCTCTTTTATTTCCAAATAGTGTTTTAACGTTAGAAAGATGCGAGTTGTTTTTGCACTCAAAGGAGTAAAACCGCGCGCACTCACTCACACATACGCATGAATACACACACACACCTACACACATACACATACACCTACAGACACCCACCCACACCTACACACACAAACACACACAAACACACACACACACACACAAAAAATATATATATATATATATATATATATATATATATATATATATATATAATATATATATATATATATATATATATATATATATATATATATATATAATATATATATATATATATATATATAATATATATAGAGCGTGTGTTGCCAGCTATATTATTGTCTTGAACATGACTTTTTATAGCTATTTATTTTTTAAAATAAATATTTTAATTTCGTAGTTTATACGAAATTTATTATTTATTATTATTATTATTATTATTATTATTATTAATTATGATTAGTTTTAATTATTTTTCTCATTATTTTTATTTATTTATTTAATTTATTAATTTATTATTATTATATATTATTATTATTATTATTATTATTATTATTAATTAATTTAAACATTAATTTAATTATTATTTTATTTTTAATTAATTTATTAATTTAACTATTATTATTATTATTTTGTTATTATAATGATTATTTTTGTCATTATTTTTATTAATTTATTATTATTATTATTATTATTATTATTATTATTATCAGTATTATTATTATTATTATTATTATTATTATTATTATTATTATTATTATTATTATTATTATTATTGAGTCGTTTGAGTGAGAAATATTTTGGCAGAAAATGAGTTAAAATTATTTAAATATTTAAAGAAATTAAATAAATAAATGAATGAGTAAATCTGATAGAAAATCTAATCTTTATTATTACTCTTTTAATCTTTAAATACATTTATATATACGTTTATCTTTGATTATTATATATTATATATATATTATATATATATATATATATATATATATATATATATATATATATATATATATTATATATATATATATATTTTTTTTTTTTTTTTTTTTTTTTTTTTTTATATATATATATATAGATAGATTGAGAGAGAGAGTGAGAGAAAGGAGTGAATGAGAGAGAGTGTGTATGTGTGTGTGAGTGAGTGAGTGAGTGAGAAGAGAGAGAGAGAGAGAGAGAGAGAATTTTTAAATTTGGTTTGACAGGAGAGTCCGGTATCCAAGGCTTCTGGAGTATAAAATATGGTGCCAAGTTACTTGACATGCCCTTCTTTTGCTATTGTGTCTTGACCAGGTGTTCTCTTCACCCGAAGAATCATTTATACATTGGGAGAACCCGTTATCTTTTTAACTTTCTCTCTCTCTCTCTCTCTCTCTCTCTCTCTCTCTCTCTCTCTCTCTCTCTCTCTTTCTTTCTTTCTTTTTTTTTCTCTTCTCTCCACAATAACTATAAAAGATATATATATATATATATATATATATATATATATATATATATATATATATATATATATATATAATATATAATATATAATAAATATAAACCGAACCATACTTCCAAAACCCGGCCATTTTTACTGACCCCGGCCCCGGCCCCGGCTAAAAATCAGGGAAAACCGGGGTTAAAATGGCAAATTATAATTTTTTTTTTTTAATTTTCAGCCGATTCTGCTGAAACTTTCAGTTATATAGATTTTTACCGGTAAGAAAAGTCCATTTCTAGCGTTTTTCCGAGTCTATTACGGTTAAAAGTTTTTTTTTTTTTTTTTTTTGGAAATTTTACCCTTTTTCAATGAATGGCGGTGGCCAAACCACTTTTTAGAATGAGCTGAAAATTGGACTATTTATTCAAAATTAAATGGGATACAAAAGTCTCTAATAGACTTTTGTTCCCAGAGTTATAGAAAAAATGTTATAAGCCAAAAACTGACCAACTATAGAAAAAAATTTTTTGAACTAAAAAAATCCACCTTTTCAGACAAAATCTTTTTTAAAAAAATACAACTATAACATTTCCTATTTTTGGTGTGTATAGAGGAGGGTGGGGCTACAAATTCCTCTATGTACTTTATTCGATGAGATTCGTTGGTTTTGAGATATAGCCTTCAAAAAGGTCCATTTTGACCAAATTTCAAAAATTCCCAAAGTTTGAGAGGCTATATCTCGCTTCAAACAAAGGGCATTTAAAAATGCACTAAATAAAAATTGTTGCCCTGTTCCTCTTCTAAACAATATTCACAAATAAAAAAAAATAGTAGGTAGTTTTTTTTTTTAAATAATTTTTTCCTCCAGAAGGGTACGATTTTTGCAATTTTTTTTCAAGTGCTTATAACTTTTTTCTAGACGTGATATCAAAAATCTATTCCCACCAATGCAAGAAATTGGGGAAAAGGTATTCAGTTAAATTTTCAGCTCATGTGGACCAGTGGTTTGATCCAGTTATTCATTTTTTTCAACTTTGGGTCCAAATAAGTTTCAAACCGTTATAGACTCAAAAAAAATGCTCGAAATCAACTCAGAACTTCGTGAAAAAATTCACATCCTTTGAAAATTTCAGCTCAATCAGTCAAATAATAAAAAAAAATTTCAAACAAAATATAAGAAAATTAAGATTTTTTTTCTTTTCTGTTTCTTTTGACCGCTCCTTTTCTGCTAGTGAATGTTCATCTTTGTGTTTTGATTTTAGATACTCCAAAAAGATTTGGTTGAAATTTTTTTACTTGTAGCACCCGGAGGTTCTCTTCTAATTTTCTGACTGCAGATGTTACATTTAGCTATTTCGAGCCTATCCTGAAACATTGTAAAGTATTCAAATACTGCAGAAGCTGATCTTTTAGCCATATTGACTGAAAGTTTAAACAAAATAATAATTTTTAAATAATGCAGCTAAATGATACAAGTTTGATACATAGCAATAAAAACAATGATATGTATAAATACAGGTTAAATTGATAATTTTATATCTTACATTTTTTCAAACTTTACCTTAAACCTGTTGAATACCTACTGTAAACTATTTTGAATTTTTTTAAATAATTTTTTTTTAATTTTTGTACTTTTTTTAAACTTTAAATATACAAAACTGTAATTTTTTGATTTTTTGGAGAAAATGCATATAATCATTAATTTAAGTGGTTTGGCTATTCTACTCCTTCCTTACAATTAAATAAACCTTATATCTAATTTCTTAACCTAAAATTTCAGTGCTTTTGACCTCTTTACAAATTTTAGGAAACCCCAGCCCCGGTGACCCCGGCCCCCGGCCCCGGCCCGGCCCCCGGCCCCGGTCGGTCCCAT
>SEYY01014745.1:87500-90000 GCA_009176605.1 Armadillidium nasatum | reverse complement strand
AGGTGGAGGGGGGGGCTATTTTAATGGGCTATCATTTAAAAAAATAAGTACAGTATACTATGACATTTATATCACTTACAACCTGATATATATATATATATATATATATATATATATATATATATATATATATATATATATATATATATATATATATATATATATATATATATATATATATATATATATATATATATATATATATAAATATATAAATAAAATATGTATATATATATATTATATATTTTATATATATATATATATATATATATATATATATATATATATATATATATATATATATATATATATATATATATATATATATATATATATATATATATATATATATATATATATTTTTTTTTTTTTTTACGGAAACGATACTTTTATTCCTACTACTTTATATAGTAATAGTAATAATAATAATAATAATAATAATAATAATAATAATAATTGATAATAATAATAATAAACTTTATAATGTGACATAAACTTCAGTCAAAGGTTAGCTATCTTTCTACATAAATTATCACTTTTCTTTCAT
Source organism: Armadillidium nasatum (assembly GCA_009176605.1). Lineage (NCBI taxonomy): Eukaryota > Metazoa > Arthropoda > Malacostraca > Isopoda > Armadillidiidae > Armadillidium > Armadillidium nasatum. The sequence goes on along the minus strand of SEYY01014745.1, from coordinate 89,453 downwards.
TCAAGATTTTTGTATCTGTCGATTTTTGCCCATACAAAAATTTTGTATACTGATTACCCGATACCACAAAATTGACGATTCTAGTTAATACCTATACCGATACTTGACAATATAACTATATATATATATATATATATATATATATATATATATATATATATATATATATATATATATATATATATATATATATATATATATATATATATATATATATATATATATATATATATATATATATATATATATATATATATATATATATATATATATATATATACGCTTTCGGGCAAAGCCCTTTTCAAGAAAGTGGCCCTTGGGCGTGGTAAGGAATTCTTAAAAAGAGTTTCATTTAGGTTAGTTAGCCATTTAAAAAGTTTAGAAAATTGAAAATAGAAAACTGAAATAAAATAAGGGGAACTAGTATTATATATATATATATATATATATATATATATATATATATATATATATATATATATATATATATATATATATATATATATATATATATATATATATCAAACAAAATATAAGAAAATTAAGATGAAAATTAAGATTTTTCTTCTTGCTTTTTCAATATTTTCTTTTTCTTTTTTGTTTCTTTTGACGGCTCCTGTTCTGCTAGTGAATGTTCATCTTTGTGTTTTGATTTTAGATGCCCTCATGAAGATTTGGTTGAAAATTTTTTACTTGTAGCACCCGGAGGTCCTCTTCTAATTTCCTGATTACGGTTGTTACATTTAGCTATTTCGAGCCTATCCTTAACTTAGGGTCTTACCTTAATAAACCTGTTGAATAACTATTGTGAATCAAGGGGGAAAAAAAAAAAAAATTTTTTTTTTGTAGTTTTTTCTATCATACAAAATTTTTAGTTTTTTTTAAATTTTTTTTTTTTTAAATGCACATAATCATTATTTTTTAAGTTAATGTTGACTATTGTATTCCTTCCTTATAATTAAATCTAATATTCTTAACCTATAATTTCAGTGCTTTTGACCTCTTTCAAATTTTTGCAACCCCGGCCAGAGCCCCGGTTCGGACCCTATATATATATATATATATATATATATATATATATATATATATATATATATATATATATATATATATATATATATATATATATATATATATATATATATATAAATATATGACTCACGCTATGCGTTGAAATACAGATAATATGTAAAATTAATTTATTCATACGTTCTTGAAATTTGAAAATTTTATATAATTTTAATAGGATAGTCTTGCTTCTTGCATTTGAATATTTGAATATAATATTAGTTTTGGTCTTGCGTTAATGCACTGTATATTAATCAGTGTATTTTAAAAAGAAAAATGAGAAGCATTCACAAATACGCACTCACGCACGCGCACACACGGACACACACACACCCACGCACATACACACAAACATGCATACACTCACACACGCACACATGGAATGACTTTAAAGAAATTTTGATTGGAATGATGTTTAAAATGTAACCGAAAATGCTTTCAATGTAACTGTTGTTGTGGAGCTTTTATTTACTTTGAACAAGACATTTTCAGATGATTAAAAAAAAAAAAAAAAAAAAAAAAAAAAAACTAAAGATAGTAGTCGTAGAATAGTAGTGATAGTAGTAGTGTGAACGACAACAGTTTTAGTGCTAATATAATAGTTGTAAAAGTAGTTAAAGATGAAATTAAAAAATTACTGTGGTAGAAAAGTCCTATCTTAGGATGCATATATATATATATATATATATATATATATATATATATATATATATATATATATATATATATATATATATATATATATATATATATATATATATATATATATATATAACGCGTAGGTGTTGGAGGAATAAAATGTTAATTTTGAATGATAAGAATTATGGATAACTGTATAATATTAAATACAGTTGCAGTTTTTATACTTTACGTTGTCGGGTCTTT
>SEYY01014745.1:80000-82500 GCA_009176605.1 Armadillidium nasatum | reverse complement strand
AAAGTTAGATGAGTAGATAAGACTAATAGAGAGAAGAAGAAGAGCGAGGAAGGAGAGCTGACTCTGTTCAAAAATCGATTGAATCAATCGGCCGAGATGCAATTGAGAAATAGATAAATCACTCAATAGATCACAATCGTGATTTAAAGATAATTTAGTCGAAAAGAATAGTAATCGGATATTTGAAGGAGGTATTTAATCGGCTTGTTTAATTTAGTGTACTTATTTGTGCCTGTCCAATTAGTATTAGTACTTGGGCACTTCAAATTGCACCACGTAAGAGTACTTAAATTAAGTACTAGACTAAATAATTAAATTGAATAGCATGTTTGTTTTTTGAAACTTTTATTCATGCAAATGATAAGGATAAAATAATTAATAATAATAATAATAATAATAATAATAATAATAATAATAATAATAATAATAATAATAATAATAATAATACAAAGAAAATTTTCTTGTGTCCAAATATGCAACAGGAGTAAACCTGTGGATCATTTAAAAAAAAGAGAGTACCGATTGCATTGAAAATAAATATTATGAAATGGAGACATAACTGACAGTTAATGGAGTAGCAGTAGTAGTAGTAGCAGCAATAATAGTAGTAGTAGTAGTAGCAGCAGTTTCAATGAAGGAATATGGAACAAGAAAAGGGCTTCTTTGTTGATTTTAAAGCTGAGTGGAATTCTTGTTTCAATTTTAAAGGTTGGAGACCCCTTCTGGAAAGGCAATTTAAATTGATAAATGAAATAGTGGACCTCTAAATTATCTTCGATATACTCGTATATATATATATATATATATATATATATATATATATATATATATATATATATATATATATATATATATATATATATATATATATATATATATATATATATATATATATATATGACCTTGTCCAAGAGATTCTTTCAAAAATTCGCTTGGTACTCAATTTTTCGAAAGTTTATTTAGTTTAGGTTAGGTTAAGTTAGGTTGTTTAAATTGCTTTTTAAGCAGTTAAATATATTTTACTTATACAATATACATAAAAATAAATTTATATAATATAGATAATATATATTTTACAGACGAACTCTACAAAAATTATTTTAAAATGTAAATTCTAAAATTTAAATGTATTAAAAAAAAAAAAAAAAAAAAAGTGGATATCCCCTCAAACGAGTATTCTCATTATATATATGAACCACAAACTTGAATGCTGTGTCCATTATTCAACCAAGGTGACCTTGGAGCATTCTTCCCTTTAATATTTTCCCTAATTACCCTACGGTTCAAGTATCCTATAAATCTCTCTCTCTCTCTCTCTCTCTCTCTCTCTCTCTCTCTCTCTCTCTCTCTCTCTCTCTCTCTCTCTCTCTCTCTCTCTCTCTCTCTCTCTCTCTCTCTCTCTCTCTCTCTCTCTCTCTCTCTCTCTCTCTCTCTCTCTCTCTCTCTCTCTCTCTCTCTCTCTCTTTTCTTATTTCTTTTTCCCTCTACTTTGTTTTTCTTAACAGTGGTCTGGTTCCGTTCTTTATGTATATATTCTTTAACGGGTCTCACCTTGAAGGCGAACTTCATTTTGTATATATATATATATATATATATATATATATATATATATATATATATATATATATATATATATATATATATATATATATATATATATATATATATATATATATATATATATATTATATATATATATATATATATATATATATATATATATATATATATATATATATATATATATATATATATATATATTATATATTATATATATATATATATATATATATATATATATATATATATATATATATATAGTATCAAATATGTATAATTTGTTATGAAAAAGTATTAAGTATGTCGAGTATATTTATCCGGGAATATATATATATATATATATATATATATATATATATATATATATATATATATATATATATATATATATATATATATATATATATATATATATATATATATATATATATATGACCACAAGGGAAAAAAGAAGGTAAGTCATATTTTTAATTAAATAGGAAATACAATGTTAGACTTTAATGTTATTTCTTTGTACACATTTCGTTAAAGAGCTTATGTTTTTTTTTTTTTTTTTTTTTCCTTTTCGAATTAAGGATTAATGTGCTTTTAACCATTCCCTTTTTGCCACCACATCACATCAAAATCAGTAAAATCAAATTTATCATTTTTTTGTATCTGTTCGATAGTATATATCTATATATATATATATATATATATATATATATATATATATATATATATATATATATATATATATATATATATATATATATATATATATATATATATATATATATATATATATATATATATATATATATATATATATATATATATATATATAAGTTCCAATTTATGTTTAATGTTTTTTCAAATATTATTTTTATATTGTTAAATGTTTTTATTTCTTTCGTGTATATAATATATATATATATATATATATATATATATATATATA
>SEYY01014745.1:70000-77500 GCA_009176605.1 Armadillidium nasatum | reverse complement strand
TCACTCACTTCACTCACTCACTCACTCACTCACTCACTCACTCACTCACTCTCTCTCTCTCTCTCTCTCTCTCTCTCTCTCTCTCTCTCTCTCTCTCTCTTCTCTCTCTCTCTCTCTCTCGTTATATCCATAATAGTTAAATTGCAAATTGACACTGTTCTACTTAAGTCTTGTCACATACCACCATCTTTGAGAAGAACCACTTGTTACTTGCTACGCACTTGCCTTATTTCTCTGTTCAACTTTGTCTTAATCTCTTTCGCATTCTTTCATAAAATCTACGAGTAATTTCTTAGCACTCCCTTATCCTTACTTTCCACACACTTTTCTTTTAACTTGAGAGCTTTCAAACACCGTGCATTGAGGCATGTCGCCCCTTATCTTATTTTTCCATTTAGTTTTCTTATTTTGGTGGTTGTAATATATATATTATATATATATATATATATATATATATATATATATATATATATATATATATATATATATATATATATATATATATATATATATATTATATATATATAATAAAAGGAACGAATCCTATGTTATTAATTCTTTTGAATAATATTTTTGTGTTCAGGGAATTTAGTTCATTCATTAACATTAATTGTTTATTTAAGTTAAGAAAAAAAATGTTATAAATATTTTTTTTTTTTTTTTTTTTGTTGAGAAACGATGTCGACAATATACGCAAAAAAAATTTAAATTCCTCTTTTTGCATTTGACCTTCAGGTTCCTAAATCCACGTCAACATTTGGCATGATCGTGTGCATATATATATATATATATATATATATATATATATATATATATATATATATATATATATATATATATATATATATATATATATATATATATATATATATATATATTATATTATATATCTCTCTCACACACACACACACACACACACACACACACACACACACACACACACACACAGTCACTTACACATGTACATGTGTATTGCATCTGCAGATATCAAACATTTCACATCCGTGACGTCACTATTGTGCATGATTCACAAAATATGTTTAAAGTTTGGACCTTTAATTATCTGAGGAGGAAATCTTTTCTTTTTAATTTTTAATTACTTCTTTTGAAGACTTTAAATATACCTTTCCTAATTTATGGAAAGAAGAAATAATAATAATAATAATAATAATAATAATAATAATAATAATAATAATAATAATAATAATTCAAAGAAGATTATAGTACCTTGATTTAATGTAAAGGAATAATAAAAATTAATACGTAAAATAATAATAAATAATATTATTATTATTATTATTATTATTATTATTATTATTATTATTATTATTATTATTATTATTATTATTAATAGGTAACTTTTCCTCAAATTTGAATTTGAAGTGGGGGAAATTAAGACCATTCAAATATTCTTCATTTTTGGCTCTGTTTCCGTAAACTAGTGCCAAATTGGTGCCAGATTAAATCATCATTGCAGGAATTTACCATTTTTGAAATACGATGCCAATTATTTCTATTGTTTCATTGTTTAACATTTAAAACTAAAAGAAAAAAAAGAGGAAAAACGAAAAATCCTTTTCTGATGTGAGGTTGTAAGGTTAATTAGGTATCGAGTGAAGGAAAAGGTTATTGGGTATATAGAAAGGAATATTTCTTGGTATCTTAAACAAAAAAAACAGGTTTTTCAAATATTTATTTATTTTTTTTCTTAAAAAAAAAAAAAAAAAAAAAAAAAAAAAAAAAAAAAAAAAAAAAAAAAAAAAAAAAAAAAAATTAAAATATATATATATATATAATATATATATATATATATATATATATATATATATATATATATATATATATATATATATATATATATATATATATATATATATATATATATAATGGGTTTGTGCAAAGGGCAGTTTGCTCAAGTTTCTTGATATGCGATGAATTCATGCAAACAGGTATTAAAATTTTGCGCACTTTTTTACTGTTAGAAGAAAATAAGTTTTCGAAGTTTTTGCACAACAGACATATTTTGCTCAAATTTTTTTTATGTCTGTAGAAATTACGTATTGCATTCAAATTTTGCTCAAATTTTTGTGGAAAACATTGAAATTGAAATATCTGTGGAACCTACAGTTATATGTGTTTCATACTTGATACGAGAGTGACACTGTTAATTTTACAGAGCAATTATCTTGGGTTGTGAAAAGATATATATATATATATATATATATATATATATATATATATATATATATATATATATATATATATATATATATATATATATATATATATATATATATATATATATATATATATATATATATATAATCAACCTAAACAAATGAAAAATTGAATTTGAGATCTAATAGTTAAAGTAGTTAAAATCCTATCTGAATATCGATATATCGGTCAACATCTTGGTAGCCAGTACTATATATTATGATATGAATATCAGTAGTGAATCTATTCTTAAGTTGTTGAGTGATTTAAAAAAAAATCGATAGTTAATATGAACATCAGTAGTCAGTATCGATATATTGTACTGATCTATAAGAATCTCGATAATAAAGTTTATAGTTATAAACATGAAAGTTTTAAACTTTGCTGTGATATTGCATATAATAATAATAGTGATAATAACTAATAATAATAATAATAATAATAATAATAATAATAATAATAATAATTGTTACGCTTAATCAGCTGTTGTTTGGGGAATTAAGAAATTTGTCAAGGACTCCACTGACTGAAACTTTGATTTTCTTTGGAGATAATCTTTTACACACACACACACACACACACACATATATATATATATATATATATATATATATATATATATATATATATATATATATATATATATATATATATATATATATATATATATATATATATATATATATATATATATATATTAACTGTTCTAATTTGACCAAAATCGGAACTGCAGTTACAGAGAAATAGAATATAAGCAAAAAAAATTGTAATTAACGATTAATAGTAATTAATTAATTGAAAATTTGGAAAATCAAGAAAAACAATGTTTCGTGGTATTCGAAACTTTACAGTCAAGGAAATTGAACATTCCAAAAAATGTAAGCCAAAGTGATGAAAAAATCTGGTATCGGTATCGGTCATTTTTAACCGATACCGATACCTGAAAGCTCGATACCGATACTGATACTTCACTCCATCCCTATATATATATATATATATATATATATATATATATATATATATATATATATATATATATATATATATATATAATATATATATATATATATATATATAATTATATATTATATTATTAATTTTATTTTTTAATTTTTTAAAAAAATAAATAATTTTAAATAATAATAAATTTTTTAAAAAAATTTTTTAAAAATTAATTTAAATAATAATAATATTAATTATTATTATTATTATTATTATAATTATTATTATTATTATTATTATTATTATTATTATTATTATTATTAAGGCTGGTTTTATTTATTTTTATATTTAAAAATAGTTATTTTGTCGTAAAAATGAGTCAGTCATTTGACATCTCTTAATTAAGAGATAGAGAAAAAAGGGTTTGGTCATGAGCTCAAATCTTTGATCATATATATATATATATATATATATATATATATATTATATATATAATATATATATATATATATATATATATATATTATATATATATATATATATATATATGTTATGTGTGTATATATATGTGTGTGCGTGTGTTTGTTTGCTTTTGTAATAGTTTCAAATGGTTAGATTGCTTTCTGTAATATTTGCATTTATTATCACTAAGAGAGAGAGAGTATTTAAAATTACTTTCATTTATGTAAAGGAAAAGAAAAAAAAAATTCTTTCAAATCTTGAAACTGAAAATTCAAGAGAAGAATTGATTAAAATAAAGGAGAACGTTCGCTTGAAAAATTTCAAAAATCTTCAGGAAAAAAAAAAATAAAAAAAAATTGTTCTTGATTAAATTTGCTCTGTTTACAATTTTCAGTTATTAAAGTGATATATATATATATATATATATATATATATATATATATATATATATATATATATATATATATATATATATATATATATATATATATATATATATATATATATATATATATATATATATATATATATATATATATATATATATATATATGGTGGAGGGGTGGGTGTGAGTTTTGTCAAAAGATTATAGAAAGGATAGGATTTCCTATCACATTATTGAGGTTTAAAATATTAAAAATTTATTTATTTATCTATTTATTATTATTATTATTATTAGTAGTAGTAGTAGTAGTTTTTTTTATTTTTTTTATAAATTTTAATCACTGAGATGTTATAAGCTTTTGTTAGCGTCCTCCGAAATCATTACATTGAAATACGCAGCAGGCGGCGGCGGCGACGGCGACGGGGCGACGGCGGCGGCGGCGCGGCGCGGCGACGGCGACGGTGACGGTGACGGTGACGGAGACGGAGGCTGTTGCTATGCCCTTCTCACGTTGCATTCAACAAGTGTCCATTTCTCAGCTCTAAGTAGAACTTACACGTGTGTGTGTGTGTGTGTGCGCGCTCGTCATGTATGCTTGAATAAATAAATAAATGAGTGCATGTTTTAATATATACATTATTATTACATGAGTATGTATTAATTTTTGACCAGATTCTTTTAAATTTGCACGTGTGAATAGTATGCATACAAACACATACACAGTAAAGTGCATTTATTATTAAACGCGTGTATTATACATTTGCATATATATATATATATATATATATATATATATATATATATATATATATATATATATATATATATATATATATATATATATATATATATATATTATTAATTATATTATACATATTATTATTATTATTATTATTATTATTATTATTATTATTATTATTAATTATTATTATTATTATTAGATATATGTATATTAAATGTTTTCAACTTTGATTTCGATGAGGAATGATATTAAAGAATGAAATGTATTTATGGATTAGCGTACATGTATGTAAGTAGTTTTGTGTACGCGGTATCTATATTAAAAAACTGTAGCAATTTGGAGATCAATATGTTATGGGTTTAAAACTGCGGAAATTTGAATTCTAATTGATGTATACATGTGTGTGTGTAAATATTTATGGATGTGTATGTATTATGTATGTATATTTGAATGTACGTATATGTGTGATTAAAACTGATGAAATTTGTGTTTAATTTCTGTGTACATGTATGCACTTGAAAAATGTATGTGGAGAGATATAATTGTACTCACATATGTGTTTAAAAGGTATGTATGTGTATGTAGGTTTGTAGGTATTCACCATTTGTATGTATGTTTGCATGTATGTGCGCACGTAATGGGATTAGGACTTTTTTGAATTTATATATAAATTAATGTTCAAAATATGATTACGACTATGTTGTTAAATGTGTACATTTGTGTGTTTAAATATTTTGTATGTATGTATTAAAACTTAAGTATGTAAGTTAATGTACACATGTGATTAAAAGTTATACGTGGATATTATTAAAATAAAATTTTGTATTTAAATTGATGTATATTATGAATAGGATTTTGTATTTAAATTGATGTATATTATGTACTTTTTGAATTGTATGTGTGTATGTATGGATGTTTTTAGTTTTTATGACAGTTTTGAGAATATTTTTATTATTGTTTATATTGTATATTTAAGTCCTACAGTTATTAATCGTTCAATTAAAATTATATAATATTTAAATCTGACAATTATTATTATTATTATTATTATTTTATTATTATTATTATTATTATTATTATTATTATTACTACTATTATTATTACTGTTATTTTTATTATTAGTTATTATTATTATTAGATATTTTTATTACTAAGAGTATAAAAACCTATTATTATTTTTAATATTGTTATTATTAGTTATTATTATTTATAATTGTAATTATTATTTTATTTCCTTTCTGATGGGCGAACTAATATTATTATTATTATTATTATTATTATTATTATTATTATTATTATTTATTGATGTTAGTTGTGATGATTTAATAAGAAAAAGAATGTTATGGATGAACTGAAATGACTTATTTCATGAAACCTTTTTTTAAAATATAAGAATAACAAAATGGTAAAGTAATAGACTCATGTGCTTGTAGGTGCTGGTCCGATCACTCAGGCGAATTCTGGGAAGAAATTACCTAAAATGTTCCCCTCTTCGAATAGGTCGGAGGTGAAGATTATTTATTTATTTTTTTTAAAATGTAGTTTAGAAGTTGTGATGGAAAATTCAGTACCAGAATGCGTCTGTGTAGTAGCTGTACTAGTATAGTATTATGTACCAGTAGTTATGGAGATAGATAGATGATGATGATGATGATGATGATTATGATGATGATGATGATGATGATGATGATGATGATGATGATGATAATGATGATGGTGGTGGTGGTGGTGGTAGTGTTTGTGTTTGAAAACCAGAATGGTTAAGAAATGGAGGCAAAGAAAGAATTATTTTGATGATAGAATAGGAGTATTTGATCTTGAAGAAATAAGAGTATAATAATAGTAATAATAATAATAATAATAGCAACAACAACAAAAACTACGATGAGGATGATGATGATGATGATGATGATGATGATGATGATGATATAATAATAATAATACAGGGTTAAGAAGTATTAGTATAAGAAGTTAGGTTTTTAGATTCGACGTCCTTCAATTGGGGAGCGTCGAGCTCGACCGAGATTGCAATCGTGGTTTGAGGTGCCACAATATGTGATCACATTTTTTAAATATTTAATTATTTAATTTATTTAAATATTTTAAATATTACCCGAAAATTAAGGAAATTAAATAAGATTAAATTACATACACGCCCGACATTTTTATTATTATTATTATTATTATTATTATTATTATTATTATTATTATTATTATTATTATTATTATTATTATTTCATATTATTTATTATTATTATTACTGTTATTATTACTATTACTATTATTATTATTATTATTATTATTTATTATATCTAACCAACCTACCACCACATTATCACCTTCTTCTGTTAACACCGTACCTACTACCACCTTCCTTCCACTTACTACTGCTACACCTACTTTTACCTTTTAATATATAAATATATATATTTTGATCATTTACCTATTATTATAAATTTTTCCTCCCTTCACTCATTTTCAATTTTTACTCAAAATAAATTCAGCCTTCGGGCTTTTAACGTTCAGGTTATTGACAAGTTGAAATGTTTTAATTAGAGAAAATCAAAAAAGCAATTTCAAATTTATATAAAATTAATATTTCATTATAGATTAAAGGTATACTTTCACAAAACAGTGTGTGTATATATGTGTATGTCTGTATATGTGTGTGTTTTAAGGCCTCATCAACATACGACTTAGTTAAAAGTGGTGACATTATTTTGATATTTGATAATATTAAAGCAGAACATTA
>SEYY01014745.1:40000-45000 GCA_009176605.1 Armadillidium nasatum | reverse complement strand
TTCAGGTCCAGTTTCATAAAGGCACGAATTTCTCGTCTGTCTTATCCAACTGGACCTGATAAAGGGTCCTGGGTTCCGGGGTTGAGACGTTGCCCTTATTATGTTTTAGGGGTTTTAATATTGTCCCTAAAAATACAATGTTTTAGTGTTTTTGATATATATATATATATATATATATATATATATATATATATATATATATATATATATATATATATATATATATATATATATATATATATAATATATATATATATATATATATATATATATATATATATAGGTATGTATGTATGTATGTATGTATGTAATTACTCTCCTTGCCGTTTGCCTAAATAATGGAAGACATTTTCAGCTGTAGATCACATAATGGACAGGTGTGCATGAGAAAAGACAGAAAATTGAAAGGTGTTCCCATCATCCTCATGAAGCTTTTTGACGAGTCCATCATTTGCATGTTGAAAGAATGCGAACCCTAAATAATGATAAAAAAATTCAAGTTTGAAAAGCTTTGTTTTTTTGTTTTTTTTTTTTTTTTTTGTATTTAGATATATGAATTAAGTATCAAAATAGCACATCATCTATCACTTTTGTTGCTTCACTTTTGTTTTTATTTTTTTTTTAAGTTAATATATATATATATATATATATATATATATATATATATATATATATATATATATATATATATATATATATATATATATATATATATATATATATATATATATATATATATATATATATATATATATATATATATATATATATATATATATATATATATATATATATATTATATCCTGCTTCGTAAGATTATTTTCGGATTTTTTAACCCCCTTTTTATTCATGTTTCACTTCTGATATCGAACTGTTTGTTTAATTTTATTTTTTTATTTATATTTTATATCACCTCTCAGGTGGGTATAAAGACCAGAGGCGTACTAATTTCCTTCAGAGTTATGGAAAATACCGGAAATCTAGGATTTTTAAAGCCAAGTCAAAGGAAGATGGGACAACAGATAAAGGGAGGGTGTTACAGACTTTACCGGTAGAGTACATGTAAAATTGAGCATAGCGATTAAGTCTGGGGTTAGAGAGTTTGACTGAAAAAGGGTGAGTCTGCGTAGAAAGGGGTGTCGTACGATGTCTTCTCAATGGAGGAGGTATGCGACGGCCGACGGGAGATTGAAAAGAGCAGGGTCAGTTGTAATAGCGATGGGATAGGCAGAGAATGACTCATATATATATATATATATATATATATATATATATATATATATATATATATATATATATATATATATATATATATATATATATATATATATATATATATATATATATATATTAAAATTATTGTAATTAATTCCTTTTAAAAAAGATTTTCGAAAAAATTTGAATATTTTCTGAAAAATTATTATTTTTTTCTTTTAATGTTTCGGTTTTTATTAGTAATTAATATGCTTAATCATACCTATGTAATAAGCTTTAACATTATTATTATTATTATTATAATTTTAAATAGTAGTGGCAGTAGTAAGCTTGCGATTACTATTACTTGGATAATTGATATTACATGCAAGGGATTAAAGTTTTCTTGATTTGGGTTAGACTGAATGTGGTTGGCATTTTACTGCACCGGAATGAGTTCTTACCAAAAACTTGTTTTCGTGTTGCCGACATTGTGTGTGTGTATGTATGTATGTATGTTGTGTATGTATGTATGTACACAACGTATATGCAGGAAAGGGGAGAGGGGGTAACACCACTTACACTTGTGACATTATTTTTTTATTATTATATTTTTCAAATTAGTATTTACGATTATTATTATATATTATTTATTATTATATTTTTAATATTTTATTATTATTATTATTTCTATTATAAATTTATTATTATTATTATTATTATTATTATTATTATTATTATTATTATTTAAAATTTTCAGATGTTCTGTATTATAATTAGGAAATTTCTTTCAGTTAATTTTAATTTTCTTGTTTTATTATTTTATTTTTATTTAATTTTTATTTATTTATTTTTTTAAATTTATTTATTTTATTTATTTTTTAAAAAAAATTTTTTTTTTTTTTATTCTCTTTAAAAATAAAAGATTCTTTAACAATAACATCTTTTCATCTTTGAAAACAACTTTGATTTTAAATGAAAAAAAAAGAAAAGAAAAGAAAGGAGGACAGTTAAGAATATATATATATATATATATATATATATATATATATATATATATATATATATATATATATATATATATATATATATATATATATATATATATATATATATAAACTTTAAAAACACGATTTTCCTTGGAAAAACTAGTTTTAACTATCTTATAGGTTAGGTTAGGTTGTTTAGGTTATTTTGGTTTTCTAGAATTGGTTAAAAGAGATTGTTAAATATTAATTTTTCTTGTTGAAAATTAGCTTTTTTACGGTATATATATATATATATATATATATATATATATATATATATATATATATATATATATATATATATATATATATATATATATATATATATATATATATATATATATATATATATATATATATATATATATAAAAGAGAGAGAAATTAAACGTATTAAAGTTTTCCAAAATATTTGTTTTAAAATAATTTGTGGGGAGGATAGATTATATTTATATAGTATTTATATATTAAGTATATAAATAATATATGTATTAATATTTGCATATTAAAAGAAACTTAGTTCGAAACATAATTTTTAAGATGGGAAAACGTTTTCGGAATTTGCGTTTTTCCTTTACAGACCTGAATGAAATCAGATTAATTAATTATTTAAATGGTTACGGAAAAAAATGTTGTTCTATAGAACTCTTGTAGTAGTAAGAGTTTAAATGCCAGATGAAAGGATATACAAGTCTCTCTCTAACTAACAGGTTTGAAAACATACTATATATATATATATATATATATATATATATATATATATATATATATATATATATATATATATATATATATATATATATATATATATATATATATATATATATATATATAGGGACCGACCGGGGCTGGAATTTTGCCGGGGCCGGGGTTCTGGCCTGGGTTGCCTAAAATTTGTGAAGAGGTCAAAAGGTATATTAAAAATATTAATATGTGAGAACATGAAGAGACATGAAAAATTTAAGTACTTTAAATTTAGAGCTCTTTAAATTGTGATTCAGAAAGGATCTTTTCTCCAATTTCTGGGATAAATTGAATTCGTCTTGGAGTTTATATTTGGCCCCCCCCCCCCATACTACTAAGCAACCTTTCACTCTCAGTAAAAGAGGGCGGAGAAGATTATATTTATAAACAAATATGTGTAAATTAATCGGCAAATCAATCTGAAGAGTATTGACGATGACGATTGAGAAATAATATTCCAATTTTGACGATAAAGATAAAAAAAAAAAAAAAAAAAAAATATATATAATATATATATATATATATATATATATATATATATATATATATATATATATATATATATATATATATATATATATATATATATATATATATATATCTTATTACTTATTTATAACCCCCTCGAAGGACTTAAAAATACTCATCTTTCCCATCCTACAGAGTATTTTCTTTACAATAAGTACTATTTTTTTTAAAGGTTTATTTTTAGTAGCAATTTTATGGATTTTTGCCCTTTTTTGTTTTATTATATTATATATATATATATATATATATATATATATATATATATATATATATATATATATATATATATATATATATATATATTATATATATATATATATATATATATAATCTGACTGTCGTTGGAGATGGAAAAAAAAGGAGATAAATACGAAGAACAGGATAAAGAAACACTGAAAGGAAGTAGAACTTCCAACCCTAGTTTTGAATAATAGTTTTGAGAATTCAGCTGATGACTTTGTTTTTGAACGAGACCCTTAACTTCATTATAAAAAATTTTACCGAAAATTTTACAAAAAATAATAAATCTCCATTCTGAGTTTGTGAAACAAATGTATAATAATTTTTAAATTTTTAAATTAAGTTAAGTGGTTAAACTGCAGAAATTTGGGGTTGATTTTTTTTCTTTTATTTTTTTAAAAATTTTTTTTTTTTTTTTTTTTTAAAAAAAAAAAAAAAAAAAAAATGGAGGAACAACAAAAGTTTTAAATAAACTTTGAAGGAAAAAAAAAATAAATAAATAAATAAATAAAATAAATTAGTTCAAATTATTTTGACCAGTTGAATTTGAATATTTAGCAGGTTACCTGAAAATGGTTTTTTTCCTGTTCTATTATCTGGGGCTGGGAACCCCCTTTTTAGCCAATCTTTTCCCATCCAACGTATATCTGTAAAAGTGAGGATAAAAAAATTTTCTGCAACCAACACCACCAAGCTGCTTTGCATGGATGTGCTGCTTAATATATGCTATATATATAATATATATATATATATATATATATATATATATATATATATATATATATATATATATATATATATATATATATATATATATAATATATATATATTATGTGTATTGGTGCGCGCGCGTCCGTGTGTATGTGTGTAAAATTGGGAGTGGTTGATGTTTTAAGAGGTTTCTTTATTTACCAATCTTATTGTAAGTTAATTGTTTTGTTTTGTTTTAATCCTTATGGGGAAGCCTTATATCATATATATATATACTATATATATATATATATATATATATATATATATATATATATATATATATATATATATATATATATATATATATATATATATATATATATATATATATATATATATATATATATATATATATATATATATATATATATATATATATATATATATATATATATATATATATATATGAGTGAAATGAGATTTAAAATTTGTACATTTCCTTGTAATATCATATATTTGAGAGTGAGTAATTAGATATTGTTATGAATGATAATGAATGAGAACCTTGGAAAAAA
>SEYY01014745.1:32500-35000 GCA_009176605.1 Armadillidium nasatum | reverse complement strand
TTGCAAATTTCGTAAAATTTGTTGTGAAGCAACAATGCTTTTCTAAGAAACGTAGGTTTGTTTTAAAGGCAAACAGACTTCTCTACTTGAACACTGATTATATTATAAAAGTTTATACTACCATAATACTAGAATCATTTACAGCAGACGCCACCTCTCATAAAGGAAAATTCATACAACAGGCCTCGGAAGCTGATGTGATAAAGAAAAAAAAAATTGCTTGCAGCATTTCCAGGACCAGCATGAGAAACCATAGTTCCGAGAAGTATGATCTTCTTGAGAACCCTGGGAGAAGGTGTTTAGAGGGAAAAAAACCCTACCTGTGAGTTAGAATAAAACTCATGGAACTAACATTGAAACTAACGAGACGAAACACATGATCGTTTAGAGTTCTCTTGGAGAGGGACTTTTAAGAGCAAATGGAGAAAGGTGGGGTCCCACTGACAAGGTGAAAACCCTATCTGGAAGAAGGTAGAGAAGTATATATATATATATATATATATATATATATATATATATATATATATATATATATATATATATATATATATATATATATATATATATATATATATATATATATATATATATATATCGCTAATAGACCCTTAACTACAGCTTCAGTGAATTTATATAAATAATTTATATTATATATATATATATATATATATATATATATATATATATATATATATATATATATATATATATATATATATATATATATATATATATATATATATATATATATATATATATATCAGGGATGTTACAATTAGGAATTTTTTTGGCGATGGTGAGAATGAAAATGTATATTTTTAAAAATTTCGATTATTTTAATAGATTTAACAATTTTATAATAAGGAATAATAAAAATCTCTTTATTCTTTATTCAAATTGTGTAAATACATGTAATTTTGATATATAGTTTAATACAGGGTGCCCAACTCTATTTCGGTTCTCCATATGCGCTTGTACATATTAAAGTACTGTTGATAAGTTGTTGATATTTGCTATGAATAAACCTTAGTGTGTGAGAAGCGAGGTGGTATCATGAGAGGTCGCCGCACGACAGACGTTCATGTACGAAATTGAGTCCTTCGAAGTCCGAGCCATCTCCAAATGACTTTGGGCACCAGGGCCTTCTGACTTTATTCCGCCATGTTTCCTTCCTATGGGTCATATTGAAAGAGAAAGTGTAACGCAACATGCCACGTACTCTTATGCAATTG
Source organism: Armadillidium nasatum (assembly GCA_009176605.1). Classification (NCBI taxonomy): domain Eukaryota; kingdom Metazoa; phylum Arthropoda; class Malacostraca; order Isopoda; family Armadillidiidae; genus Armadillidium; species Armadillidium nasatum. The sequence goes on along the minus strand of SEYY01014745.1, from coordinate 33,768 downwards.
AAAGAATTGACGCTGTGACTTCCGGTATGTCGGAGGTAATCTGCTGCAACGTAGGAAAGCGTGTCCAAGCGTGACTTACTTCTAATGGAGATCACTTCTAACACTTTTGTCAGCATGATTCTCACACACCAATGTTTGTTCGTGGCAAATTTTATCAAATTATGACTACTACATTGATATTTATAAGCGGACGTCTGGGGCCAAGAGTGAGTGGGACACCTTGTAGTATCGTCAGAACATTATAAAATTTAATATATGAGAACATGAATAGACACGCAAAATTGTATCACTTTAAATTAAGAGACCTTTAAATTGTGATGCAGAAGCATAATTTCTCTTCTTTCTGGGGTATTTCATCTTTTGAGAGTATATTTGGCCCTCACTACTAAATTACAATAAGCCTTTACGAGTATATTTTTGTTAGAAGAAGGTGTAGCAGAGATATCTTCAAGTCAATATTTGTAAAATGATCAACAGGAAATTAACGATAATGATTGATAAAAAAGATGCCGATTTTGCGGATGTCGATTAATCGTACCATCACTAATATATATATATATATATATATATATATATATATATATATATATATATATATATATATATATATATATATATATATATATATATATATATATATATATATATATATATATATATATATATATATATATATATATGCTTTCTTATAAAGAGTGTAAAAACTGTTAGACTGGTAATATTTAATGTTATAAAAACTCGGACTAAATTTTCCTATTAAAGTCTTAAGAACTCTGAGATTGTTAGAACTGTGAAGCATCACCTACTTTTATCGAGTCTTGATTATGTGTGCACACGAATACTTAGGCCTACTAGGAAGGGAATTTTGTTCTCTCTCTCAGATTTAGCCCAAAATCTTGCCCCTCCCCCCCCCAAAAAAAAAAAAAAAAAAAAAACGAAAATTTGTGTAGTTGAGATAAGATTGCCGGAAACATTGATGGAATTTAAATTCGTAGTTTTTATTAAATGTAATTGTATTTTATTTTCCGATCAGATCTGGATGCTTATTCTGTTCCTATTATACTGTAGGTCTTAAAACTCCGGATTTCTTCTTTTTTCTTAAGATTTTGTCAATTAAAATGCTTGCTTGCTTTTTTTTATTTTTTTTATATATACGAGTATATAAAAAAAAACAGGTTGTGTGATTAAATAGGTCAGGGTTTATTATGCAATCGGTAGTGCGGTTATTATTATTATTAAATTCGGCCTTATATATATATATATATATA
>SEYY01014745.1:7500-12500 GCA_009176605.1 Armadillidium nasatum | reverse complement strand
ATATATATATATATATATATATATATATATATATATATATATATATATATATATATATATATATATATATACCGATACCAGTAAAGAGGCCGATACCGATACTCTATTTTTTATGTGCCGATACCGATACTTTAATTATTATAAGAAATACACAGTACATTCCCTGTACAACCAATACTTAGTCATGTATTTCATATTTGGTTGTTTCCAAGTATATTTTATAAATTAAAATATCTTTTAGGAATAATAAATGCAAATTTAATACTAATAACTTTTTTTATGTTTGAGTTTATTCAAAAAATATTTCATTTCCATTTTCCAGCAAGTATTAACAAAGTTTAGCTACTCGCGTTTTTCATTTTATAGAAATTGTGTTTTGCCATGAGTGCGCGCGAACGTTCACACGAACAAGGATAATTATAGATGTATACAACCTATTTGTTGTGTATATTCTTCTTGTACATACATGTGGGCTGTGTATGCACCAATATTTTTCATTTTAACGGTGATTTTTATTTTATTATTATTATTATTATTATTATTATTAATTATTATTATTATTATTATTATTTTATTTAAAATTTAATTTAAATAATTAAAATTAAAAATTTTTTTTTTTAAAAATTTATTATTTATTGTTAATTATAATAATTAGTGTTATTATATTAATATATATATATATATATATATATATATATATATATATATATATATATATATATATATAATATATATATATATATATATATATATATATATTTATTTATTATATTTTTTTGTTTGCGTGCGTGCGTGTGAGCTTTTTGTGTTAATCGTTAAAATAGGATGTTAAATTTTTTTTTTTTTTTTTTTTTTTTTTTTTTTTTTTTTTTTTTTTTGTGGGAATAATTCCCATCTGGTGTTGATATTTGAAGGAGGTAATTATTAAGTGGAATTGACGAATACGACCATTCTTATTACTGTTTTTTTTTTATCTGTCACATTCACACGTTTTCGCGCGCACATCACAAATATACAACGCATATATATATATATATATATATATATATATATATATATATATATATATATATATATATATATATATATATATATATATATATATATATATATTTATATATATACGTAGAATTTGTATGTTCTCAGCCTCACTCGTGCTTTTACTCTCTCTCTCTCTTATACACACACTCACACACTCCCACTCCCACTCCCACTCCCTATCCCAACCACTGCCACCTTTATCCTCGCTCTTCCTCTCACTCCCACTCACTCTTTAATGTTAAGACGTTATAAATGAAATGTCGAAGAATAAAAACTGATTTACTTTGTCGTCTTTGTGAAGTAATCACGGCTTTAAATCATAAAAAAAAATTATTGCAGTGTTTAGATTTAGAGTAAAATTGATTGTGAAACGCAGAGGGGGAGAGAGAGAGGTATAAAATTTTAATATATGAATAAAATGTGTAGTAAATGTGGAAAGGGAATGAAAAAGTTGTTTGAATGAGAATAACCTGTGGTGATTGCTTAGTTGTGGTGGTGAGGGGAGTAAGGATTTCATCCGAATGGTAAATCCGTTGTGTTATTTGGTCCTTGGAACGCTAAAGTACATCTGTTTCTTTCCAAGCAATTGTTTAGTACTCATGTCTGTGAACATTGGATGAAAAAGACTTCGGTTGTATTAGATCTTTTGCTTTTAAATTAATTAAAAAGGGAGAGAAGAACCTACTTTGCTTAGTGTCCTGTATCATCAGGATAAAGTGGGAGGAATGGGGGAGTCAGTGCTGTAGGGGAGGGAGGTTTATAAATTTTTACCTTGATCTTCTTTCTCATATCAATAATTAACAGGTGGCTTTTCGAATGATATGCAAAACGCACACACTGGATATATATATATATATATATATATATATATATATATATATATATATATATATATATATTATATATATATATATATATATATATATATATATATATATATATATATATATATAATATATATATATAATATAATATATATATATTATATATATATATATATATATATATATATATATATATATATATATATATATATATATATATATATATATATATATATATATATATATATATATATATATATATATATATATATATATATATATATATATATATATATATATATATTTTTTTATTTATTTTTTATTTTATTATATATTATTATATATATATATATATATATATATATATATATATATATATATATATATATATATATATATATATATATATATATATATATATATATATATATATATATATATATATATATATATATATATATATATATATATATATATATATATATATATATATATATATATATATATATATATATATATATATATATATATATATATATATATATATATATATATATATATATATAATATATATATACTATATATATATATATATATATATATACCGAGACGATTAATCGTCATTGTCAAAAAATCGGCATATTTTTTCTCAATCGTCATCGTTATTTTTCTGTCGATTAATTTGAACATATTGACTTAAAAATTTCTCTGCTTGCTCCACCTTCTTCTACTGAGAGTAAAGAATTGTTTAGTAGTGGTGGCCAAATATTTTCTTCAAGACTAAATTGAATTATTTCAGAAACTGAAAAAAAGATTATTCCTCATTACAATTTAAAATCTAAATTTAAAGTTTCTAGAATTTTTCTTGTTTGTCCATATTCTAACATTATTAAAATTTTTAAAATTAATGTTCAGAAGATGCTACAAGGTATCCCATTCACTTTCGGCCACAGATATCAAAGTAGTGGTCATAAGTTAATAAAATTTGCCACGAACAAACATTTGTGTGTGTGTGTGTGTGTGTGAGTCATGCTGACATGTCAACAGTGTTGGAAGTGATCTCCATTAGCATCAAGGCATACCTGCACATCGCTTTTCCATGTCAGGGAAGGTTGCCACCAACATATTGGGAGATACAAGGTCAATTGCCTGCCGAAGATTGTCTTTCAATTGTAGGAGTGTAAATGTATGTGGCTTGTTGCGATACACTTTCCCTTTCAACATGCTCTATAGGAAGAAATCCAGAGGGGTAAAGTCAATCGACCTTGCTGGCCAAAGTCTCTTGCAAATGACCAAAATCTTCACAGGAGAACTCAATTTCGTACACGACGCGACCTCACATGATTCCGCCTCCTCATCTCATCACAACAATGTTTGGTTCGGCAAATTTTATTAACTTATGACCAGAACTTTGATATCTATAATCGCATATCTGAGGCCAAGAGGAAGTGGGACACCCTTTGTTATACTATTTTAAAATTACACGTATTTGCACATTTGAATAAAGAATAAGGGAAAAATTACAATTTAATTCTTCCTTATTATAAAATTGTTAAATCTTTTAAAATAAAATAATTTCTAAAATATATTTTTTTTCAGTTTCATCGTCAATTATACTGCAATCTTCATCGTCCCATCACTAATATATATATATATATATATATATATATATATATATATATAATATATATATATATATATATATATATATATATATATATATTATATATATATATATATATATATATATATAAGAGGTACTTTATTATGTTGAAAGATTGCAAATAGTTCTTCATGTTTTGGTGGATTGGGGAAAAACACGTATGTGAAGAATTCACATTGCTTATAAATGACTCTCTGTGGCTCCTCCTTTACGATATCTTTGCCAATTTCGTAATAGGTTAGCTGTATAAAAATCCCGTTAGGGTTATTGCAAAAAAAAAAGAAGAAAAAAAGAAATTTAAAAAAAATAAAATAAATAAATAACAAATTGTAATTTTGGAATCTAATTAGGATTGATCTTTTTATTAAAATCACTCTTATCAGATTATAGAAATTTTTTTTTTTATTAGGTACCTGTCTTATATCTGCTTTAATACTCACTTTGTTTTAGAGTCGGAGTCCGGAATTGAGGAACCGGAATCGGAAACCCAAAATGGTTGGGACCTGAATAAATAACTTGAAAAGCCGTGAGTTTTAAGATAGTTACCGGAAACAGGTTTCATCTCAAATTGAGTTTCTTATTTGGAGGCGGATTTTAAAATATTTTGTAGTGTCTTTTTTTTCTGGAGATATGTTTGAAGTAATTTTGATTGACGCACTGTCTCTGTGCGGTGCGTTTTACACAACCTTTTTGATGCTGTATGGAAAAGAAAATGACAAGTTGTACTGTACGGTGCGCTACGAAAAAAAAAAAAAAGTTACTGATGGTGCAATGTAGTGCAATTCGGAAAAAAATAGCTGGCGTTTCGGTGCATTGCTGGTAGTCAACTTTCTGTTGCAGTGAGGTACTGTGCGGAAAATTTTATGCTTTGCCACCCCTTGTTAGAATATCACTATATCACATCGGAAACACATTTGGTGAATAATTAATTATAATTATTTTTCTTCTGTCATTAGCATATGAATTTTTAATGATTAAAACTGTTATTTAAAACACATTTACTCTTTTTCAACAGAGTAAATTGTTGTGTTAACGTATTATACCATAATAATAGTATTTTTATACTCATTTTCGCCCTTGGATTAGTATATGTTGGTGAATATAATTAATTATATTAAGCCATGTATTCATCACTGGCATATTTTTGCTTATAGACATGTTCAGATATATTGACGATCAAAAAGACAGACAGACACACACACACATACATACATACATACATACAAACAATGGCTGATCGATGTAATTATATATGTATATATATAATTGATGGTGAATAAAAGCGGAATTGGGAAAGAGTCGGGGACGGTGGAGTGAGGGAGAATGGTTGAGAAATCAGATCATTCTTAACTTTTGAAGTTTATAATTTGTACTCACATAACTCCAACTTTTCTTTATCGTTCACCTCTTGAGATCTATTAATAAGTATGTAAAAGAATAAATAAATAAATAAAAAAAATAAATTAAAAAAA
>SEYY01014744.1:0-12916 GCA_009176605.1 Armadillidium nasatum | reverse complement strand
TTGATTTATTACACTTACCGCGAACTTTTCGAAACCACTCTTATGCTCTTGTAGCGATCGATCACTTTACCAAATATCTTTTCATAATTCCTATGAAAGATAAATCTGCGAAAACCGTCAGCACAACGTTGAAATTTAAACTTATTCAGTTTTTGCCGCGGATTCTGCAGAAACTTCTTTCTGATCAAGGAACTGAGTTTACTTCAGTGCTTTTTAACGAAGTATTGGAGGAATTTGCCATGGAGCACATGTATTGGCATCTAGTCATCGACCACAAACGAATGGAGTTACGGAACGAGTAAATCGAACCATACTACAGACTTTGCGAATGATGATTCAACAAAACCCAACTGATTGGGATTTGCAACTACCGCAAGTAGTTGTAAAACTACAATAACACTTGGCATTCATCAATCAAGTCAACTCCCAGTGACTTCTTAGTGCAACAACAACATTCGTGTGCAAGAAGAAATCCTTGTTCTATGACAATATTGGAAGTCACCTGCTGAAAAAATTTCACCGCTCAACCTTGGTGATAAATTCGTGTATAAATCTTTGTTTCAAGGAAATCATGCAAGCAACAAGTTTAAACCCAAATTTAAGGGACCGTATTGTTTCAAGGAAATCTTGCAAGTAACAAGTTTAAACCCAGATTTAAGGGACCATACGTGATTACTAAAGTATATGACTCAACACTCGCATACGATATAGCCAAGTACCCAATCTATGAAAGGGAAGGTGTCATGCAGGCTCATTTTTCACAGCTTCGAAAATGGGTTGATGTTCCCAGATATCTCTTACGAAATCCTTATTTCCGCCAACATCAACAGAATCAACAGAATCAACATATCTAACAACAGAACCAATATCATCAACGGGAGTATGCGAAAATCAGCGAAGAACAGGGGGAGATATCCGATGAAGTCATTGCCGGACACGATGCTGACTCCAACGGATTTATCTCTGAGAACGACGATGATTTTTCGATTCAGTTGCTGAAGAGGATCATCACTTGTTGGAGGAGTTGAGGAAACGGCAGATGGAAGCTCAAGAAGAGATCTATAAACTGATCGATAACGATTATTCAACATTCTTGTCTGACTCATTCAGAGTTTTACAAGAATCTTTTAGCGTAACAATGGAAACAACTGTATATTCTCGGGCAAACTCCGGATCAAACAGATCGGCAGAAGCGTCGGAAGTAGATAAAAGAAACACTACGAGATTCATCCAAACAGATCTAACGATACCTCCGAAAGAAGAGGAGGAAGAAGAGGAACTGTTTCAAACAACCTTTGGAGAATCATTTGAAAGGTTTTGTCCTTTGGATTATTCGGTAGATCAAGATTCATTCGAAGTATTTGTACCTACGGCTCTTTCCGTTATTATGGAAGAACCTGATAGCAATTATCAATTGGATTTCAGCGATGAGTTCAAGGATAAAGTTGCCAATTCTTTTGAAGAATTTGATTCGGAGGAGTTTTACATTGAGGAAAACTTATGGATTTTCAAGTACCTGTGGAGGCATCGTCATCAGAGGAAGAGCGACCGATGAGCGTCACCGGTTTAACGGGAATGGATTCGCCTGAGGAAGTGCCTTCTCCACGACGATTACGATCTCAAGGAAATGCCCCACAACACGATTACATCATGGATAGACCCTTTGAATATCGGCGAAGACACAAAGTTAAGTAACTGACCTGTGAAGTGAAAAGTGTTAAAGTGTTAAAATAATAGTGTCAAATAGTGTTGTGTTAAAATTATAATAAAAAAAATCGAAATAAATATAAAATTATACACATACAAATAAAACACATCTCACAAATAAAAATTCAAAATGCATGCTAAAAGTATAATAGAAAAGCATGACAAAAAAAAAAAATTGTAGAATAGTGTAGATAATTAGTAATAATATTTAAGTTTCATACCAATTTTTCTATTAAATAGTAAATAAAAATTTAAATATTTGTGATTTAAAATTTGATATTTGATATTTAAAATATAAAATTTAAGAATTGGAATTTATAACGTTTAAAATTTAATAAAATTAAAATGTCATGAAATATTGAATTAATCATATAATTTAGTATATAAATGTAAATTGTTTATATAATATATTTTTGTAAATAACTACACATTTTATTTTTGTCTTTTTCTAGTTTGAAAATGGAGGAATCGAGGAAAGTATTATGTATTGGCACGTCTGAAGTTGGTGTGATGGCGCATATGAGGGAACGCTTGCAGCGTGTTTACGACATCCAACTATTTATTTCATGCCATTCTGGTGCGAAATTAATGTCACTGGAGCAACATCTTACCCACTTTCTTAAAGTCAAATGGACCAGTGGACCAAATATATATATATTTGGTTTAACTTGCTCCATTTGGAAAAAGATCTCTTTAACCTCTGAGGACAAGTCAATCCAGGTAATCACTTGGGATTCAGTATCCATTTTGTCCCTTGTTCCTGTACAGATGGATACCATTAACAGAATCGCCGCCAAATTCAACACCGCTGTGGTGGTATATTTGGTCATTCCCACTATGAAGGACATATCTACCTTTAACGAAGCCTTACTCAAACATCAAGGCCGGAGTGACCTAATACCCTCACTCGAAAAACATCCTCACCTACAGAGAGTTTTTTTGAACTTAAAATCTCGTGAGATGTTTGGGAAAACGGTCGAGCTACAAGATAAATTTTTTTGGTTTAAGAAAAAGATCTTCACGATGAAAACGGTATTTGACCGTTATTATAACAATAAAAACCAAGCCAACCCTCATCATCAATTCTGGCTGGGAAAATCGGATAGATTGGATGCTTTGGTTCTGTGTTATCATGGTCTACATTACCATAGTATAAGTATTACTTAGTAGAATTAATAAATGCTAAATTTTCTGATTGACAGCGATGCAGTTTTTGTGAATGCCTAAATTTTTTTTTTTTAAATAAACTCTCTCATGAAGCAAATTGTATTTCTTTTAATCATTTAAAATCTAATTAAATCTTTTTTGCAGAAATAACATAAAATAATGCTTATTATTGAAATAAAGTATTTATTAATTTTTCACGTCATTAGATACCATCGGCCCAATAACAGATAGTTTAAGTTTTCATGACCAATCACGAATCAGGTTTCTATGCAATTTAAACGCAAACAAAAATGGCAAGGAAAGTGTTGCCAAATTTAATAACTTTGTACTAGATTATAAGTTTCGTATTTCCCATTTTCGATATATATATATATATATATATATATATATATATATATATATATATATATATATATATATATATATATATATATATATATATATATATATATATATATATATATATATATATATATATATACAATTTTATATTTTTAATGGCTTTTAATTAATAAATCATCTTGATTTTTTGGTATAATAAAAATAAAAAAAAAAAAAAAAAAAAAAAAAAATAATATATATATATATATATATATATATATATATATATATATATATATATATATATATATATATATATATATATATATATATATATATATATATTTATAATAGGCACCAGGTTTCATGACGTCACTTATACGTCATATGTAGCAGTGATGCAAATAATAGGAGGCGTGGCTTTTTATACTTTTTGTTTAAAAGTAGGCGGAGAAAAAACTACAAAACTTTTCAAAGTCACGAAAATCTGAAGATAAATTCCCTATATCTTTATCCTACTAATTAATACTTATACTATGACATTACACAGAAACCGCCTTTTCTGAAAAATTTCGCTCAAGAACCTAGACCAGCTACAACAACTACAACCCCAACAACCACTACCACAACTTCAGTGACTTGAAGAGGTAGAGTCAGTTCTGGACCTTCGGGAATCCAGGGGCGAATTGAATATCGTCCCAGTCAACCACGGGCGGTACCTTCTACCAATAAGAGGCGAACCAAAGGTAAATCGGAGACCAGGGTTTTCTACTCTCGGTCGTTCGTGGGTTCCATAGACTTGAACGAACCTTCCACTTCTTCTAAATCAGTACCACCACCTGATGTGTTAAAAGCAACTAAAAGGAAGGATTCTTTAACGACTTGTCCTTTAACGGCTTCCAAATCGAAGAGTTGTACAACCGAACCTCTTCCACCGACGTCAACACCAGCATCTGGCAGCGCTAAACCAAAAGTTAAGCGACTGCAAACCCGGTATAATAAAAGAAGGAAGATGCTACGTCGACTTGCTCAGCAGAAGGGATCTTCAACAAAGTCGACGGGTCACAACACCACAACGGCCACGTCTACTACATTCCCGGAATACACTACTTTCGCTACTGTCCATATATCAAAGATTTGGAAGTTCGTGAAAGAAAGGGGCATCTCGAAGAAGGCTGCTCTGAAGGAACTTACTCGAGTTATCGAGCAGGTGACCGAAATGGATCACCAAGATTAAACTTTTCTTCTTTCACTCATTTTTATAGGTTAAGGGATGGGATGTTAGTTTTGGGGAGCTTTCCGTTCCGTTCATCCAGTCTCTTTTTACCATTCCTCGTGACACAACCTCCTCTGGTACACTCCTACTTGCATTCCTTGTCTTTAAGGAAAGTTGGTCAGTCTCTATCACCGAGACCAACTTTGGTAAGGGGGTGTAAGTATATGCTCACATATACTAATTCTAATTTTTCAGAGGTATGGTCACTGAGGGAAGAGACGCTGGTGAAAAAGATGCGTAACTTCAAAAACATAACAAAGATGGGTGTTATCTTAATTTTTTCGTTTTGTTTATTGTTTTCTAACTTACTCTTTGTATTTCTTTAGGTAATGATACTGAGTATATAATAATATTAACCACGAACATAACATTTGCTCAAACATAAACAATTATTAAATATCTGTAAAGTATTATTGGACTTACTTCTACAAAACATCAACATAATAAGAACTTACCTTGATATTGGAGCCTATCACCGATGGCCCATACGTAAGTTCCTCCTCAATTCTTTAATTTTTTTTTATTTAATTGCCAAAATCTATAAAATTTTTCATACATTACAGTTCCGAACCGGGGAACTATAAAACAACGTATTCTCCATTTATTGTACGTGTACCAGAACATATTATCAATTCAACCATCTTCTCTAATTACGCAACGAATAAACAATTCTGGACATTTAACCCATAAGGTTCCCAAAAACACTGCCCTTAGTTGCATAGATTGTTCCATTCAGTTCGTCAACTCCTTTCCTGGTTCCGGTGAACCGTTTTCAAATTAAAAATCATCGATCCTGTACAAATTCTTTACCGTAATAAACAAAGAAATTTTTTTCTGCTTTCCTTTACCCTTATTGTTGTCATAATTCGGCTGCATAACGTTCCTTTATCGTGATCTCCCCCATTGCCTTTGCAATGTGCTTGAATTTCTTTGTTTGCTCAAGAAGGATTGCGACTTCACTGCACTCCAATTTTCAACATAACATCTTCATCAAAGTCGTCTGTTCGAAACGAAGTGGATGACACTCAAGAGATTCACACTTTGGTCAACTTAATCAAACAGTGTGAGTGTTAACAAATAATTGTTTTTCTTTGTATAATTCTAACAGAGAAAAATTTTGGCGACCCTGCCAGGATCACGAAGAGGAACGAAAATTCAACTAAATTAACAGAAATGGCAGAAAATAACAACATGGACAATGAGGAGTCGAAGAGAAACATGGACCAGTTGATTGAGTTGGATGACCCTTTCCCACTAGATATCGCTGCGTCCACACCAGAACAGATCGATAACCCGAGGGGTGATTCCTTGCGGGATTTCCAACCGGTGGATCGACGAACCGTCTTGAAAATGCAAGACATGGTTGCGGAATCAATGCGGTATACGCAAGAAGTAGATCAACGACTGAGCAGGCGCTAACTCGGAAGCACACTCCCTCAGAACACGAGGGGGAATGCCATCGGGGCCACTGGCCTTCATGGCGTTCATAGATTTCAGGATCCCATGCACCCGATCATGAGTAATTACAAGTAGAGACATGGGATTCCTGAGAGGACAAGGAGTAGGAGGAGGGATGCCTGAATCGAGCAGGGTGGAATTAGATGAAAAAAGGAGGCCGAAGAGATTAGCCTTTTCAGGAGTATTAGCAACAGAACCATCAGAGCGAATAAGAGGAGGAAAGGCAGATTTACAGAAGTTGTTAGAGATATTTTTGACAAGAAGCCATAAATTTTTATCAGTAGGAGAGCCATGGAGGTCAGCGCACTTCCTTTTTATGAAAGTACGCTTAGTCCGTCGAAGAACATCCCTGCAACGATTCCGAGCTGAATGAAAATTAGCATGAGTGATAGGAGAAGGAGAGTTTTTCCATTCACGATAAGCACTGTCTCTCTCTCACGAAGGGCAAGAGAACAGCTGTCATCGAACCATGGATTTTGAGGAGAAAAAGATTTAGTTGAAGATGGAATGAATCTGCCCATCCCGTCAAGGATTACGGCCCCTACCTTTTCAGCAGAGACAGAAGCGTCCCCGAGACAAAGCAAGATTCACTCCAATGATAGCTAGCAAAGAAGCGGCGCATTGCCCCCCAATTAGCCCGATTAAAGTGCCAGAAAGTACGTTTAGGGCATGGTGGAGCTGTTGGAGAGAAAGCATTATAACTAAGAGCTATAAGATTTTGGTCAGAGTTACCAATAGGAGGGAAAATGGTGTATTTATATCTAGAAGGAGTAGTGGTGAAGCATAAATCAAGTGTATTCAAGAATTGGTTAGGACGATCTGGAATGTGTGTGGGTTTCCTAATCAACTGCTCCAGATCGTTAAGAATACTGAATGATTTGGCCTCCCTCCCACCTGTATCAGTATGAGAGGAGCCCAGCCATTCAATGTGGTGTACGTTGAAATCCCCTAAATAGAGGACATCAGCATTTGGATGAGAAGTGACAGTCTCGTGAGTAGTAGTAAGATATTGAAAAAAAAAACAGGAAAATCTGTTCCATTAGGGGAGCAGTAGCAGAAACACAAGATAATTGTAGTAGTAGGAAGACAGATTTTAAGCCATAAAACATCCAAATTAGGAGATTCTAGATTTACGAGACGTGTCACAGGAGTGTTAATGTTAATATAGGCACAGACTCCACCATTTAGACGGAAATTGTGAAAAAAGTTGTAGTTAGAGACATTAAGATTGCTAGAGAAAGAATCCATGTCCAGCTGGGTCTCAGAAAGAAGCAAAAGGTTAGGACGAGAGGTAGTGAGGTAGTGTTCAACAGACGCGAGATTAGATCGAAGGCCATGAACGTTAGCAAAGGTAATAGAAAGCCCCCAAAAAACGCCCAACCCTACGATCACTCATATTGGACATTCAAAGAGACGCACATGCACGCACGCACGCACGCACGCACGCACGCACACACACACAGCACACACACACACACAAAAAAAAAACTAACATTAACAAAGTATTATTAAAAAATTAAAACTATTAAAATAATGTTAAAAATATTAAGACTATGATTAAGAAAAAAAAAAAAAGGTAAACCCTGATGAGCTATTGAACTAAAACCCCAAAAAAGAGATAAAGTATATTTAAAACGGTAAAATTTTTCTTAAATTTTAAAACGGTAAAAATAAAAAATAAATTTAAAATCAAAAGTTTAAACTTAAAAAAACAGACCTAAATAATTAAATTAAGAATTCAAAGTGAATCGCATTCAAAGAAACACACACACACAAGTACAACAACGTTCATATACTCGGAATAAACTAATGCTAAAACGGAAAGTTAAAACAATATAAAATAATAATATAACAGCGATATAAAATAAATACGCATTAAGAAATAAAAAGAAAAAAAAATTGACAAATGGGCCGATAAATTTGCATATATTAAGAGAAACTATTTTTAATACTTAGCTTTAGACTCCAATTGTAAAAAAAAAAAAAAAAAAGGTTTCCGCTAGTTCGAATTTTCCAACCATTGAAGTTAATCCGAATATATAAGTTAAATCACAAACAGAAAAAAAACACTATCACTATTAAAAACACTTAACTTTCACTATTAAAATACAAGCTAAAACAAAAAAAGTTTAAAACACAAATTAAAACACAAATCACGCAACCCAACACACAGAGAGCTCACTCGAACTTCCTCTCACGATTGAAGCTAACTACTAACTGAACAATTTAAATAAACCATTAAGTAATACTTAACAACTAACTTAATACCAGGGTTGGCATTGATTAAATCAAATTGATTTAATCAGTTGATTAAATCAATTAATTTTTTTATGAAAAAATCATGATTTTTTTGATTTTTTTGATTCTTTTGATTTTTTTGATTTTTTTAAAAAATAACAAAATTGTTTTTTTTTATTTTTTTTATTTTGTCATATTTTTTGATACATAATGATATAACAGATATATTAGTTCCTTCTTACTGTGTTAAAAAACTTTAAAGTAGTTTATATATTAGAAATATAACTTCCTTAATATTTGGTTCAAGATTTCATATAGGGTAATACAAGAATCTGATCTTCATTAATATAATTTATCCAATATAGAACTGTTAGAGTTTAGAATTCCTAATATATATTCAATTAAATCTTCAACAAAATTTTATTGAGTTTTAATCTAATGCAATTTGAGGTTATAGACAAAAGAGAAAACAGAAAAGACAATTCCTTTTAATTTTCAACCATTAAAATTTTTATACAACATTATAAGAAAACAATATTCCTCTATATAAATTATAAGAAAGAAAATTTAAGCACTTTTGATGCATAATCATTAATCCATAAATTAAATACATAACTTGCATATATATATATATATATATATATATATATATATATATATATATATATATATATATATATATATATATATATATATATATATATATATATATATATATATATATATATATATATATATTTTGCAAGTTATGTATTTAATTTATGGAATTAATGATTATGCATCAAAAGTGCTTAAATTTTCTTTCTTTTATAATTTATATAGAGGAATATTGTTTTCTTATAATGTTGTATAAAAATTTAAATGGTTGAAAATTAAAAGGAATTGTCTTTTCTGTTTTCTCTTTTGTCTATAACCTCAAATTGCATTAGATTAAAGCTCAATAAAATTTTGTTGAAGATTTGATTGAATATATATTAGGAATTCTAAACTCTAACAGTTCTATATTGGATAAATTATATTAATGAAGATCAGATTCTTGTATTACCCTATATGAAATCTTGAACCAAATATTAAGGAAGTTATATTTCTAATATATAAACTACTTTAAAGTTTTTTAACACAGTAAGAAGGAACTAATATATCTGTTATATCATTATGTATCAAAAAATATGACAAAATAAAACAAATAAAAAAAAACAGTTTTGTTATTTTTTAAAAAAATCAAAAAAATCAAAAGAATCAAAAGAATCAAAAAAATCAAAAAAATCAAAAAAATCATTGATTTTTTGATTTTTTTAAAAAAATCAAAAAAATCACCAACCCTGCTTAATACTATTATTTGCACCAATAACCAACTTAATAATTAATACTAACTTACTAACTTAATATTAACTTAATTATATGTTGGCAATTAGACCGCAGTTAGGCTATAGGTTAAATAATTAATAAATAGGCATGAGTAGTTAACACTTATTTCGTAGCCGTCCGTGTCTCACCTAGCCTTGCGTAAATTTTATTTTTACTAAACAGCTTAAATTTTGCCTTTACGAGTCTCAAAGTTTAAAATTGAAATTATAATGAAATTTTTATTATTATTTAATATATCAATATTTACAAATTGAAAATCCTCTTACCTTAAATTCTTCAACCCCTCCCAACTATCCCAAGTACCTTCCAAGCATAAAGGCCAATATACCCAGTTAATACTCAAAATAGCTAGAAGGAAAAATTACTTGAGGTTCTAGTTCAAACTCTCAACACGTTGAAATCCAAGAAGACTTTCAATTTAAAACATTGACTCGTAATAAACTATTAAACTAGTTTTATACAGGATACTTATCTTATAATATTCTTCACTATAATTAATAAATGTATATTTAACAAGTTTCATGAATTTACCAGCTAGTAAATGACTTCTAACCAGGCAATAGTTTATCATATATTTTATCACTTTTAAAAGTCTTAACATTGACTAGTCTCATAGACTATATAATTTTAACACTTTTATTTTATAAACTGGTCACAGATTTTAACACAATGACTGCAAAACAGCGACTGAACTCTCTTTCCCTAAAATTCTCATGATATTAACTGCGCATTAGTCACGTGTGTCATTTTTAACTCAGTGTATGAGTCACGTGAGCAATTTTTAAAACTAAATAACACTTTTTATAATAATTTAACTATATAATTAACTAAATAAAATTTGATAAATATTTTTTACTTTAAATTATTTAACAATATTTATTATATATATATATATATATATATATATATATATATATATATATATATATATATATATATATATATATATATATATATATATATATATATATTATATATATATATAATAATAGACTATATAATTTTAACACTTTTAGTATATAAACTGGTCACAGATTTTAACACAATGACTGCAAAACAGCGACTGAACTCTCTTTCCCTAAAATTCTCATAGACTATATAATTTTAACACTTTTAGTATATAAACTGGTCACAGATTTTAACACAATGACTGCAAAACAGCGACTGAACTCTCTTTCCCTAAAATTCTCATGATATTAACTGCGCATTAGTCACGTGTGTCATTTTTACTCAGTGTATGAGTCACGTGAGCAATTTTTAAAACTAAATATTTTTATAATAATTTAACTATATAATTAACTAAATATAAATTTGATAAATTTATTTTTTACTTTAATTATTTACAACAATTATTATATATATATATATATATATATATATATATATATATATATATATATATATATATATATATATATATATATATATATATATATATATATATATATATATATATATATAATAATAAAAAAATCATCTTCCCCCAGGAAGAACTTTCGTCCTGTCAGTGGGATCTTTCGAGGAAGATCCTTGGGTTTCAAGGGCCCACGGTGGATACCGCTGGCTGGGCCAGGCCTATCGCGGATGCCTGAGATTTATTCCCACTAGTGACAAGCATTTCACTAGTGTACTCATTAACGGCTGAGTGAGCCGAAGCTAGCGTTACTGGGAATGACTCAAATTCCCACGTCCCGACCGAGCCTCGAACTCGGTCCTCTCGCGTGCTAAGCGAGCGCTCTGCCAACTGAGCTACGGGACGCGCCATATATATATTATATATATATATATATATATATATATATATATATATATATATATATATATATATATATATATATATATATATATATATATATATATATATATATATATATAAACCAATGGGTATATGGGGTGTTAAGGGTATTTCCAATCTCACTCCAGTGTCCAATGGTGCGCACGATTTCGAGCTCATCTCTAAATTCTTCTACACGGAGCAGGTTCTCCTTCACACACAAAAAACACTATTACAGACACATCCTTTCAAAAAATAATAATTATTATTATTGCGTCAACAACAGTAGACTTGGAGAAACTCCGAGGGACACATCCAAAAATCCCCCTTCATCCACACTTTCCCCCGTCACCACTTGGGAGTTGGTGGCCTCCAGCGATGGGGTAGGCCCAACCAGGAATCTGCAGCCGGCTTTTCCTGATGCACGGTCTTATTTTCCATAAATTTTTGTAACATTGGCGATCTTCAATCCAATTTCAACTTTGTTGAACATCACCTCTCTTCTTCTAGACCTAACCGAAACCCACGTGCTAGAACGTTCTGAAGGCAAACCCTACTTTGATTCTTCATAGTGTCTCTATCCTTAATTTATAGAGAAGGCAGTGGTTGTGCGTACGTAGGCAGCGATGTTGTTTGTTCTCGTGTCTCTAATTTGGAGACTTCTGAATTTTTCCCCGTGTTGCTTAAGCTCTCTTGCCATTCTACGACTAAATTCGTTTGTTCTGTTTATTTATCTCCTAATTCTACTGACTATCCTTAACTCCAAAATAGAGCACATTCTCTATTTTCATCCGGCACTCATGATATAGCCTGTGAACGTATCATCCATTTCGCTATCCAAAACGGCCTTGAGCAGTTAGTGTAGCTCCTTACTCGTATATCATCGTCTTGGAGATGAACCCAACAGTCAAGACCTCTTTGTAACTTCTAATAATTCTCTTTACACTGTTAAACTCTATCCACATCTGGGTTTCTCCGGTCACGTTATCTCTGTATAACCTTCTTCAAGTCTTCCGCAAGAAAGACTCCCTACTAGTGCGAGGAAACGTTTGTGGAATTTCGGTGCCTCAGGCTTCATGGACTTCTAGTCGTACTTCTATTTTCCACGGAATGATTATTGCTTCCGTGGGAGGAGTCACTCGGAGTATGCAGAGCGCATTAGAGGTGATTTTTTCTGGTATGGAGGCGTACATTCCATATTTTTTCCCTTCTACTAAACCTAATATACCTTGGTTTAACTCTGCTTGTTCTCGTGCTATTCGCCGCAAGGATGTTGCCTTCAGGGATTACCATCGTCTTCATACTCCAGAAACTCACGCAACTTATACTTCATCCCGGAATAGTACAAAATCTATCCTTCGTAACACTAAAAACTTTTATCCGTAAAAAAGGCAACAATCTTTCTGGTTTTCTTTTCATCAAGCGCTTTCTGGCACATTGCAAAAAATCTAAACTCTAACTTTTCTTCCTCTGGTATCTTCAGACGGCACAACTGCCGTGTTGCTTTCATATGAATTCTTCGCCCAAATTTCTGTCGATTCCAGAGATATTATTCCTCCTTCAACTCCCTCCAACTCATGCCTTAAATTGTAATTTTTTCTAAAGAT
>SEYY01014743.1:2500-14984 GCA_009176605.1 Armadillidium nasatum | reverse complement strand
AATAATAATAATAATAATAATAATAATAATAATAATAATAATATAAATAAAAATTTCTTGTGGTTGTTATCATGAATTAATCATTAAAAGGTACATAATATATAAAATACATTAATTAATGTTTTATTATCAGTAAAAAGTAATTAAATGAATACTGTAACTACGTCGTAAAATTATTTAAATCATAGAAAACGAAATTATAAGGGTATCTTAAAGAAGTTAGAAATATATATATATATATATATATATATATATATATATATATATATATATATATATATATATATATATATATATATATATATATATATATATATATATATATATTCAAAAATCCTCACTTCTCTATCTTTGACCAATGTTGTTGTCCCAGAAGTTAAGTGCTTTTCAGAATAAAAATAAGATGTGTAAATTAGTCTCATTATGGCGTGGCAATTAAAACACAATTTAAATTATAGAATTTACTAAAGTAAGAAACATATTTACAATAAATGTGAAATAATATATCAAAAATAAATATTAAATGGTATATTATAAGGTTGCGTGAATATTAAAGCCTCTTCGAATACAAGCGTTAAAGGTTCTATTATTATCTTTATAGGTGTAGCATATTTCCATGCAACACAAGGAACACATTAACATGTACCTTTACAAATAATAATTGTTCATATAGAATTTGAAGCTAAATGTATTAGCTTCTTTATATACAAAACATACTTCTTGTGGTTATTCGAGATTGAAAGAATATTACCATCCAATCTAGCAAGAAATTTAGGCAACAAAGTTCCTACAACTTAATTAAGATATTACTTCTAAGATAGGTCACTCCTCGGTAAATATACTATGGTCACTCTCTTACAAAGTTCGACTCCTACAGTCTTTAAAAATCCATTACCAGACAATTTAAATAGCTTATTACCAAGCAAAAGTAACTCATTTTCAACATTGAAAATCCTCTACTCTACATTCTGACTTCTATTATCTTACATTCGTCTTCTGCAGATCATCTTTTGTCTAAAATGATAAAGATTGTATACTCTTCTTTCAAATGGTTTATTAAAATAATTTATAAACATTTTTCAAAATAATATTTACTTTAACTTTAATAAAGGGTAACTAAATTATTTACAATGCACTTTTATACTAATTAAATGGAAATATAATTAAATAAGGCGAGTAATCGTCCAAAATATTTTCTATTAATTACTTTATAAAAAAACACAACTTTTTTTAATTAAAGTTTCACCATTATAGTCTATCTGATTAAAAAGATATCAAAAGATAAAATTATTTTAAATATTTCTTTATTCGAAATCTCATTTTAGAACATTCTCGAAATTCGTGTCCTGCACATACTGAATTAACAATTAATGAACCTCTTTAAGCCTTGTTATTCAACATATTAACAAAATTATATCTTCTAAATAACTAAATATAATATAAAATATTAATATAAATATAAATAAATATATAGAATAAACATATAAAGGTTATATAAATAAATTAAGCCATTAACACTATAAATACTGAATCATAAATTTAACCCCCATGATTTCACCTCGTCTAACCGAAAATTCAACAGCTTCGACTCCGTTTTCAATGACTTATTGTAAGAAAACCTTAATACTAATAATGCATCTAATTATAAAAAGGAAAACTATGGATAAGATATTTTATGAAAATATAAAATAAACATATATAATATAAATAATAATATGATAAAAAGCTGTTTTATTTCATTAAAAGAAATCTTTTTTACCATTCAAAATTAAAAACGCCGTTAATAATTTACACTTAATAAATATTATTAAAGTTCTTTAAAGAATTATTATGATTTCATACATTTTAACATAATTAAAATAATATACAACTTTTTTTTATCAAATATATTAATTTTTAATAAAATAAAGGGTAATTAAACAAAAACGTTATTTCATAATTTTATATCTGGTCTCATAACTTCTAAATTCGTAAATAAAGAAACTAGAAATATTATTGTACTATTTATGATTTTAAATATTAAATTATATATATATATATATATATATATATATATATATATATATATATATATATATATATATATATATATATATATATATATATATATATATATATATATATATATATATATATATATATATATATATATATATATATATATATATATATATATATATATATATATATATATATATATATATATATATATATATATATATATATATATATATATATATATATATATATATATATATATATATATATATAACCAAATAAAAGTGTGTCTAAGTAATAAAAATTATTCTTTAAAGAGCTAATAGGAAATCGACTATTTTTAAGATTTTCTCTGTTTTCGATCGATGGATGCGTTTACATATAAAATATACTATAAAACATTTTGAACAAGTTAAACTGAATTTCCAATTCTCTTACTATATATATATATATATATATATATATATATATATATATATATATATATATATATATATATATATATATATATATATATATATATATATATATATATATATATATATATATATATATATAATATATAATAAAATATTTAAAAAAAAAAAAAAAAAAAAAAAAAAAAAAAAAAAAAAAAAAAAAAAAAAAAAAAAAAAAAAAAAAAAAAAAAAAAAAATTTTTTTTTAAATATTTAAAAATTTTAAAAATTAAAAAAATTTTTTTTTTTTTTTTTTTTTTTAATACCATCTAAAAAGAAAAAATTTTAAAATTTAAACAGAATTTAAATTTTTTATTTAATTTAAAATAATTATTTTTACTTTTTATATAGTTAAAATATATATAAAAATAAATTAGTTCAATTGTGGCCATTTCAAAGATTTTTTTTTAATAATCCGAATCAACTCTTCATTAAATAATATTTTGTATTAAAAATAATTTTTAATAATGAAAGTCTTAGCTAGGTAGAACCTAATTATTATTATTATTATTATTATTATTATTATTATTATTATTATTATTATTATTATTATTATTATTATTATTATTATTATTATTATTATTATTATTATTATATTATTATTATTATTATTATTATTATTATTATATTATTATTATTATTATTATTATTATTATTATTATTATTATTATTATTAATATTTTTTATTAAAAGTAAAATTACATGTAATAAATTAATATCAAAATAAAAAATTATATATAATAATATAATATATATATATATATATATATATATATATATATATTATATATATATATATATATATATATATATATATATATATATATATATATATATATATGACACTTTTATCCTTCTCTATCCAACTCTCTAACCCCAGACCTTAACCGCTATGCTCAATCTTACTTATACTCTGCTGGTAAAGTCTGGAACACACTCCCTTCATCTGTTTTCCCAACTTCCTATGACTTTCACAGTACACATCTTTAAACTCTGTATTTCAGGATATATATATAGTATATATATATATATATATATATATATATATATATATATATATATATATATATATATATATATATATATATATATATATATATATATATATATATATATATATATATATATATATATATATATCCATATGAATATAATTAAAATATTATTATAATATAAATAATAATTACCCATGAAAAAAAAAAATAAATTTTATTTTTAGATTATCAGTTCATTTGAAATAAATTAATAAAAAGGTTTTTAAAACTGCTTTTTAATTTTTAATTAATTTATGATTTATTTTCCAAATTTTTATTTTTGAACAATTTTGAGAATGGATACTGTTTGCTTAATCACAAACTCCTTTTCTGAAAGATAAAACTTATTTATGGGTGTCAAAGCCTAAGATTTTATAAAACATAATTGAAATTTTTGTTTTATTTTAACTTTTCGTTCAGTATCAATAATAATTCTTTTACTTTAGAGAAATACATACTAATGCGCAAGTGTGGGTATATTAAGGTGACCATACTTTTGTGACCAAAAATCAGGACGCTTCCGAACATTGACCCCCCCCCCCCCCCCCAAATATCCTGTTCGTAAGGGTTTTAATAGATGTATAAAGAAGGGTGGTTTTTAATACAAGAAGAAATACCATTGTTGTTTTCATAAACAAGTCATATGGTTTATTAGTTAAGTTGTCGACGTGGTGCTATACTAAGGTGACCATATTTTTCTGACCAAAATTCGAAAAAAAAAAAAAAAAAAAAAAAAAAAAATCACATTTTTGCATTTTTTTTTTTTACTTTGTTTGCTTTTGCACATGCTATACTTCACCCTAAACAAGTCTAAGCCAATATTGGTGGCATCTTTTTAAAGTATTTTGTTATGTACTTTTGTTAAAATATTTTTAACGAACATTTTTAAGCCTTTACATAAAAATTCACTCCTAACTACTTACAATATTTCGATACAAGTTTGCTCACGAATGCGCACACACACAACCCTTATCCCCCTTCCACTCACACACACTTTTATTATTATTATTATTATTATTATTATTATTATTATTATTATTATTATTATTATTATTATTATTATTATTATTATATTATTATTATTATTATTATTATTATTATATTATTATTATTTAATAATCTAATTAATAATGAATAATAATTATTTATTATTATATAATAATAATAATAATTATTAATAATTATTAATAATTATTATAATTATTATTAATAATTATTAATTATTATTATTATTATTAATATATTATTATTATATTATAATTAATTATTATTATTATTTTTTAATAATTATCATATTATTATTATTATTATATTATTATTATTATTATTATTATTATTATTATTATTATTATTATTATTATTATTATTATTATTATTATTATTATTATTATTATTATATTATTATTATTATTATCTCCTTTGGTGGTCAAATGCCAGAGGCCTACTATTTCCATCAGAGGTGGAAAATGACGGATTCCTGGTCATATTAAATTAAAGGTCGACATATTCCGAATTGAGCCTATGAAGTTGTGCACCTTTTACTTTTTCGAAGCTCTCGATTAAAAATTTGTCTTTCAAGTTTAGAACGTTTTGAACTTTTTAACTGAGTTTTCGAAACTCATTGTTGAACCGATTTTTATTCAAAAAAAAAAAAAAAAAAAAAAAAAAAAAAAAAAAAAAAAATTCCAGTTGATTTTTAAAAGAAACTACATATGACTTTTTTTTTGTAACATTTTTTTTTACTTTGTTTGCTTTTGCACAATGCTATACTTCACCCTAAACAAGTCTAGAACCAACAATAATATTACAAATTTTCCACTTTTAATCAAAGGTTAAAATAAAAATAGGTTATGAAAAGCCCGATATATATATATATATATATATATATATATATATATATATATATATATATATATATATATATATATATATATATATATATATATATATATATATATATATATATATATATATATATATATATATATATATATATATATATATATATATATATATATATATATATATATATATATATATATATATATATATATATATATATATATATATATATATAAATATTAATATAGTTTTACAATGATGCTCCCCTTTGACTAGTGGATGTTCCGAAGTTACAATTACCTGTTATTCTATAGATATCATTTGGCTTCAAATATACATTAAAATTCTTTAAATTTGTAGATCAAGGAAATTTTTTCGTAGATTTCTCTTGTTTTACTCAAATCATCATTTATCTTCAATCTTTAATTAAATTACTTAAAAGATAAAAACACTGTATCCTGTTTTAAAACATATATATATATATATATATATATATATATATATAATATATATATATATATATATATATATATATATATATATATATATATATATATATATATATATATATATATATATATATATATATATATATATATATATATATATATATATATATATATATATATATATATATATATATATATATATATATATATATATATATATATATATATATATATATATATATATATATATATATATATAATATATATATATATATATATATATATATATATATAATATATATAATATATATATATATATATATATATATATATATATATATATATATATATAATAATTATATTTTTTATAACAATAAGTAATAGCTTAAATTCGCTTTCAGTTAATTTTTTACACCAGGAAAATCTTGAAATAATTCATTATACTCTATCACACCAAGGCTAATGATAGTTATATTGTGATTATTACGTTTATTGTATATATTTTTGAGATTTTTTTTTTCATTTTTCACTGAATAAAAAAAAATAAATTAATTTTATCTTGATAATTGAAACGTTATTTACTTTTTTTCATTCCATGTTGTGAGCATCAAAACAAATATGTTATCAGCTTTCTGATTGGTTAATTCTAAATGTTGGTTTCTGACATTCTTTATTTTTCATTGGCTGTTTCATTTAAGTTTAAAACTAATGGATCTGTCCTACTGATGATGTAAATGAATAAAAAAAAAAAAAATATTTAAACCATTAAAATTAATTACAAGACAATTACTTTTATACATTCTAATTTGTAGAATAAAATTCAAGTTGAAATTTTCTAAAATATTTCTCATGAAAAATTTAAATTAGCTTGCAAAATAATATGCCATAAAAAGTACAAGACTCCTTCCAATTTAATAACATTGATCTGGTATACTGCATTATTTATTTATCAGTCTTCAGTTTATCCATAATGCTCTGTAACACTCTCTTTGTAACCACTTTTTGGAAATTAAAAACGAAATTAACTGCTTTAAATACCTCAACAATTAATATACCCACACTTGCGCATTAGTATGTATTTCTCTAAAGTAAAAGAATTATTATTGATACTGAACGAAAAGTTAAAATAAAACAAAAATTTCAATTATGTTTTATAAAATCATAGGCTTTGACACCCATAAATAAGTTTCATATTACGGATAAAGAATTTGTAATTGAGCAATCTGCATCCATTCTCAAAATTGTTCAAAAATAAAAATTTGGAAAATAAATCATAAATTAATTAAAAATTAAAAAGCAGTTTTAAAAACCTTTTTATTAATTTATTTTATTGATTATACTATAATAGTTTAAAATACTGTATATATATATAATAAATATATTATATAAGATGTTTAAGTAGGAAGTTGGGAAAACAGATGAAGGGATGGTACAATAGTATAGTATGAGCATTTACTAGTTGGATATAAAAGATATATATATATAATTATATTATATAATAAATTAAATAATATAATTTAAATTAAAGTTTTTTTTTAAAATTTTCTGTTTAATTTTATTTAAAAAAAAATTTGATATTTCAAAATATTTATTTTCTTTCAAGTATCGATATATTATTTGTTTTAAATATTTTATATATATATATATATATATATATATATATATATATATATATATATATATATATATATATATATATATATATATATATATATATATATATATATATATATATATATATATATATATATATATATATATATATATATATATATATATTATATTTATATATATATATATATATATATATATATATATATATATATATATATATATATATATATATATATATATATATATATATATATATATATATATATATATATATATATATATATATATATAATTAATATTTAAAATCATAAATAGTACAATAATATTTCTAGTTTCTTTATTTACGAATTTAGAAGTTATGAGACCAGATATAAAATTATGAAATAACGTTTTTGTTTAATTACCCTTTATTTTATTAAAAATTAATATATTTGATAAAAAAAAGTTGTATATTATTTTAATTATGTTAAAATGTAAGAAATCATAATAATTCTTTAAAGAACTTTAATAATATTTATTAAGTGTAAATTATTAATGGCGTTTTTAATTTTGAAGGTAAAAAAGATTTCTTTTAATGACATAAAACAGCTTTTTATCATATTATTATTTATATTATATATGTTTATTTTATATTTTCATAAAATATCTTATCCATAGTTTTCCTTTTTATAATTAGATGCATTATTAGTATTAAGGTTTTCTTACAATAAGTCATTGAAAACGGAGTCGAAGCTGTTGAATTTTCGGTTAGACGAGGTGAAATCATGGGCGGTTAAATTTATGATTCAGTATTTATAGTGTTAATGGCTTAATTTATTTATATAACCTTTATATGTTTATTCTATATATTTATTTATATTTATATTAATATTTATATATTTAGTTATAGAAGATATAATTTTGTTAATATGTTGAATAACAAGGTTTAAAGAGGTTCATTAATTGTTAATTCAGTATGTGCAGGACACGAATTTCGAGAATTCTAAAATGAGATTTCGAATAAAGATTTTATCTTTTGATATCTTTTTAATCAGATAGACTATAATGGTGAAACTTTAAAAAAAAAGTTGTGTTTTTTTATAAAGTAATTAATAGAAAATATTTTGGACGATTACTCGCCTTATATTTAATTATATTTCCATTTACTTAGTATAAAAGTGCATTGTGAATAATTTAGTTACCCTTCTTGATTAAAGTTAAATTGAATATTATTTTAAGAAACGTTTATAAATTATTTTAATAAACAATTTGAAAAAAGAGTATACAATTTTTATCATTTTAGACAAAAGATGATCTGCAGAAGACGAATGGAAGATATCAAGTCAGAATCTAAAGTCGAGGATATTCAATGCTTTAAATAAGTTACTTTTGCTTGGTAATAAGCTATTAAAGAGTGTAGGAGTCGAATTTTGTAAGAGAGTGGCGTATCTATCTTAGAAGTAATATCTTAGGGTGCTTTGTTGTAGGAACTTTGCTGCCTAAATTTCTTACAAGATTGGATGGTAATATTCTTTCGATCTCGAATAACCACAAGAAGTATGTTTTTTTGTATATAAAGAAGTTAATACATTTAGCTTCAAATTCTATATGAACAATTATTATTTGTAAAGGTACATGTTAATGTGTTCCTTGTGTTGCATGGAAATATGCTACACCTATAAAGATAATAATAGAACCTTTAACGCTTGTATCCGAAGAGGCCTTAATATTCACGCAACCTTATAATATACCATTTAATATTTATTTTTGATATATTATTTCACATTTATTGTAAATATGTTTCTTACTTTAGTAAATTCTATAAACTAAATTGTGTTTTAATTGCCACGCCATAATGAGACTAATTTACACATCTTATTTTTATTCTGAAAAGCACTTAACTTCTGGGACAACAACATTGGTCAAAGATAGAGAAGTGAGGATTTTTGAATATATATATATATATATATATATATATATATATATATATATATATATATATATATATATATATATATATATATATATATATATATATATATATATATATATATATATATATATATATATATATATATATATATATATATATATATATTTCTAACTTCTTTAAGATACCCTTATAATTTCGTTTTCTATGATTTAAATAATTTTACGACGTAGTTACAGTATTCATTTAATTACTTTTTACTGATAATAAAACATTAATTAATGTATTTTACATATTATGTCCTTTTAATGATTAATTTATGATAACAACCTGAAGCTAAATTTTTATTAGTATTTAATTATTATTATTATTATTATTATTATTATTATTATTATTATATATATATATATATATATATATATATATATATATATATATATATATATATATATATATATATATATATATATATATATATATATATATATATATATATATATATATATATATATATATATATATATATATATATATATATATATATATATATATATATATATATATATATATATATATATATATATATATATATATATATATATATATATATATATATATATATATATATATATATATATATATATATATATATATATATATATATATATTTTAGTTAAAAAATCTTAGAAATGTACAAAAACGCACTAATTTACTTTATTTACATTTCAATTAATTAATAACAAAAATTAATTTTTTCAAATAAATAATATCACAATTGAGATTCACTTTTAAATTTTTATTTTTATTTTTACTAAGTATTTTTAAATTAATGATATATTTTTATTTAATTAAGCTTCCTTAAATGTCTCGTTTTCTATGATTCCATAATTTTATGACGTAGTTATAAAATTTATTTTATTAACTATTTATTTTTTTTTTTAATATAAAATGTACAAATGATATTTTACACAGAGAAAGAATCTGCGTTGTTATACAATAAATATAAAGCTATTGTCTTAAGCAGTAATTAGTGGTACGAGGCATATAACTTAAAATAATCTGTGACGTCATTCAAGTTGATGCTAAATGTTATTTATTTGGGTAACATTTATATATATATATATATATATATATTATATATATATATATATATATATATATATATATATATATATATATATATATATATATATATATATATATATATATTATATATATATATATATATATATATATATATATATATATATATATATATATATATATATATATATATATATATATATATATATATATATATATATATATATATATATATATATATATATATATATATATATATATATATATATATATATATATATATATATATATATATATATATATATATATATATATATATATATATATATATATATATATATATATATATATATATATATATATATATATATATATATATATATATATATATATATATATATATATATATATATATATATATATATATATATATATATATATATATATATATATATATATATATACTATATATATATATATATATATATATATATATATATATATATATATATATATATATATATATATATATATATATATATATATATATATATATATATATATATATATATATATATATATATATATATATATATATATATATATATAATATATATATATATATATATATATATATATATATATATAATATATATATATATATATATATATATATATATATATATATATATATATATATATATATATATATATTATATATATATATATATATATATATATATATATATATATATATATATATATATATATATATATATATATATATATATATATATATATATATATATATATATATATATATATATATATATATATATATATATATAATATATATATATATATATATATATATATAATATTAAATTTAAAAAATCATGATTTTTTTTTTTTTTTTTTTTTTTAGTTACGTCTTTTTTTAGTAGTAAGCTTATTCTCATAAGTAATAATTAATTTGTGAATATAATTAGTTAATTAGCTTTATTAAGTAGGTTATTTAAAATTTAAATTTTTTCAAAGTACAAGTTATTTTATTTTATTTTATATTTTTTTTATTTTATTTTTGGTTTGTTTTTTGGCATAAAAAAAAATGACGAAAACAGAACCAATTCACTGTATTTAAATTTTAAAGAAAACAAGTAAACATATATTATTGTTTTTAAGAATATTTAATGGTTCTGTGCCGTTATTGAATTTTTAATATTAAATTACTATGATAAATACTAAATTAAAATAAAAAATATTTATTTTTTATAGTTGAAACTCTCAGCACTTAAATTTTGAATTAAAATAAAACATTAATTTTCTGTAATTAGAAAATAAGTAAATAGAGACAGAGTTTTGAATAGAATATTAAATGTAAGTGAATCAGTCCGATTAAATCAATAATTAAAAAAAAAAAAAATTCATCATGGAGAAAAATATTTTGTGGTAAATTGCTAAATAAATGATGGAACATTTCAATCCTAAAGCTTTCTATTCTCTTTGATCCTTTTTTTAAATAATTCTATAGAACAAGTTAACTACAATAAACTTCTTGGAATAAGTTTATATTTATAAATACTAGAAAACTTTTATTTATTTTTCGTTTTTTTCAATTAAGTGAAATTTGTGATTATTAAAGGTTGTTGCGTCACTGGTCTTACTAGTACAGCTTGAAAGAATAAATAAATAAATAAAAAATTCAATTAAATTTAAAAAAATTGAAAATTGAAATTTCAAAATTAATAAATTTTATATAACTCACCCGCCTTTTACAGTAAATATCTAAAGACAGACTTCAAAAGTAAAACAGTGTTGCAGGTTTCAATAATTTAGCCTTGGACGGTAATTAATTTTTTCCCCAGCTTGATAAAATGTTTAAATTTATATTTTATTTTTAATCATTTTCTTCTTTGAAGTTCTGTGATGATATTCTGAACTTAAAAATATGAAGACTGTGACGATTTAATAAAAAAAAAAAAAAAAATAAAAAAAAAATGATTTCTTTGAAAAAATCACATAGAAAATGAACTGATTCATTCAATTTGACTTTCATTATGTCAACCCTGGTATTAATTAAGTTTCCAGCAATCTTTTT
>SEYY01014742.1:17500-26916 GCA_009176605.1 Armadillidium nasatum | reverse complement strand
ATGTTATTTACAGGTGAGACGGGAGAGCCATCGAAGAGTATAGGAAAGTTAGGAGGTGTTTTTTGAGAGGGAGATGAGAAGAAGTTGAGTTTTTAAAGAGTTGAATTTCACAAGGTTGCTATGACCCCACCGGAAATCCCATCCAGATTCGGCAAGAATAGAATCGGAAAGTTGAAGACGAGAAGCAACTCTAGAAGCAAAAGAGGGAGCAGATTTTAAATGAGTAGAAGAATGTAGAGTTGAGTCATCAGCATAAGAGTGAACAGAGTTAGAAGTGCAGTTGAGAAGATCGTTAATGAAAAGTAAGAATAAGGTTGGAGATAAAACAGAGCCCTGAGGAACACCGCAGTTGACAGAAAAGAAGGAAGAGGTCGCTCCATCTACAACTGCCGAAATGGAACGATCTGAGAGAAAACTAGACAAGAGTAAGCAAATAGAAGGAGGAAACCCAAAGGAAGGGAGCTTGGAGAGCAGCGACGCATGCCATACCCGGTCATAAGCCTTGGATATGTCAAGCGCCACCACACAAGACTCCCCGAAGTCCCTAAGGGCAGAAGACCATATATCAGTAAGATAGGAAAGTATGTCACCAGTTGACTTCGAGCGTCGAAAGCCATACTGGTGATCAGAGAGAAGAGAATGAGACTCCAAATGATCCAGGAAATGAGAGTTGAGGAGAGTTTCAAAAATTTTAGACAGAACACAAGTGAGAGCTATAGGTCGGTAGTTGGAAGGGTCAGAGAGACTATCTTTTTTCGGGATCGGCTGAACAAATGCACGCTTCCAGCATTGAGGAAAAATATTTGTATTAAGGCATAGGGAGTAGAGCTGAACGAGGACAGGCGCTAACTCGGAAGCACACTCCCTCAGAACACGAGGGGGAATGCCATCCGGGCCACTGGCCTTCCTGACGTTCATAGATTTCAGGATCCCATGCACCCGATCATGAGTAATTACAGGTAGAGACATGGGACACCTGAGAGGAGAAGGAGTAGGAGGAGGGATGCCAGAATCGAGCAAGGTGTAATTAGATGAAAAAAAGGAGGCCGAAGAGATTAGCCTTTTCAGAAGGAGTATTAGCTACAGAACCATCAGAGCGAATAAGAAGAGGAAAGACAGATTTGAAGAAGTTGTTAGAGATATTTTTGACAAGAGGCCAGAAATTTTTATCAGTAGGAGAGGCATGGAGGTCAGCGCACTTCCTTTTTATGAAAGTACGCTTAGTCCATCGAAGAACATCCCTGCAACGATTCCGAGCTGAATGAAAATTAGCAAGAGTGATACGAGAAGGAGAGTTTTTCCATTCACGATAAGCATTGTCTCTCTCCCGAAGGGCAAGAGAACAATTGCCATCGAACCATGGATTTTGAGGAGAAAAAGATTTAGTTGAAGATGGAATGAGTCTGCCCATCCCGTCAAGGATTACGGCTCCTACCTTTTCAGCAGAGACAGAAGCGTTCCCCGAGACAAAGCAAGATTTACTCCAATGATAGTTAGCAAAGAAGCGGCGCATTGCCCCCCAATTAGCCCGAATAAAGTGCTAGAAAGTACGTTTAGGGCATGGTGGAGCAGTTCGAGAGAAAGCATTATAACTAAGAGCTATAAGATTATGGTCAGAGTTACCAATAGGAGGGAAAATGGTGTATTTATAACTAGTAGGAGTAGTGGTGAAGCATAAATCAATTGTATTCAAGAATTGGTTAGGACGATCTGGAATGTGTGTGGGTTCCCTAATCTATTGCTCCAGATCGTTAAGAATACTGAATGATTTGGCCTCCCTCCCACCTGTATCAGTGTGAGAGGAGCCCAACCATTCAGTGTGGTGTACGTTGAAATCCCCTAACTAGAGGACCTCAGCATTTGGATGAGAAGAAGTGACAGTCTCGTGAGTAGTAGTAAGATATTGAAAAAAAAAAACAGGAAAATCTGTTCCATTAGGGGAGCAGTAGCAAAAGCACAAGATAATTGTAGTAGTAGGAAGACAGATTTTAAGCCATAAAACATCGAAATTAGGAGATTCTAGATTTACGAGACGTGTCACAGGAGTGTTAATGTTTATATAGACACAAGACTCCACCATTTAGACGTAAATTGTGAAAACAGTTGTAGTTAGAGACATTAAGATTGCTAGAGAAAGAATCCCTGTCCAGCTGGGTCTCAGACAGAAGCAAAAGGTTAGGACGAGAGGCAGTGAGGTAGTGTTCAACAAACGCGAGATTAGATCGAAGGCCACGAACGTTAGCAAAGATAATAGAAAGCCCCCGTCTACGCCCAGCCCCACGAACACTCAAATTAGGCATTCAAAAACACAATCACGCACGTACACAAGCCCGCACACACTTAGACACACACGCTCGCACACATGCACGCACTAACTCACTCCCGCAAGCACTCACACACATACGCTAGCACACAATACAGTGAAATAATTAAAATAATTATTGTTAAAATTATTAAAACTATTAAAATCAATTTTGAAATTATTATAGCTGTAATTAGTAAAACAAATAAAGAAGTAAATTTATACTTAATATTTCAAAGAGAATAAATAGCAAGTTTAAAACGGTAAAAGTTTACATTAAGTTAAAACAATACTTATCTTTCATTTGCGATCTTCGCTGACAATAAAAAATAACCTATAATTAATTAAAAACACTAAAAGATTAAAACACCGAGCACTGAAGAAAAATAAAGAGCAACACACCCAACACTAAAAAAAAAAAAAAAAAAAAAAAAAAAAAAAAAAAACAAACACACGACACCAGCAATAGAGAACTATCAGACACAACCTTTCACTTAAGAGAGCTAAACTAAAACTATATATATATATATATATATATATATATATATATATATATATATATATATATATATATATATATATATATATATATATATATATATATATATTATCTCCTCCGGCTGGCAAGGACCGGAGAACTATCAGTTTTCACAGAAGTGGGAAAAGTTCTATTCTGGTCATTAGAGGCCGACGCGTATTGACTCACGGCGCTTGAAAGTGTGCAAGTCAAAGGAAGTTGGGAAAACAGATAAAGGTAGTGTGTTCTATACTTTACCAGTAGAGCATATACAAGATTGAGAATGGCGGTTAAGTCTGGGGTATGAGAGTTGAACAGATAAAGGATGAGACTGTGTTGAAAGGCGTGTCGCACGAGCTGTCCTCAGTGGAGGAGGTATGCGACATGAGAGTTCAGAAGAACAGTGTCCATTGTAAAAGTGATAGTATAGAGAGAGTGACGTATCAATTCTGCGGGCAGAAAGAGATTGGAGAGGGTTAATAAGAGCGGGAGAGCTGATGAGAAGAAAAGCAGTAGACTCCACCTTCTCAAGGTGAGTTGTTTGGGTTTTGGGTGGAACCAACCCTCAGATATGTAAAGCATGCTCCATACAGGGGTGAACAACACCCCGATAGAGAGCAAGAAACTGGGGTGGTGTGAAGAAATTACGAAGGCGCCTCAGAACACCCAACCTCTTTGAAGCTTGTTTAAAACGAGAAGTAATGTTATCATTCCAAGAAAGATCACGGGGAAAAGATACACTGAGAATTTTAAGAATAGATGATGGTTTGATTTGTGTGTTTTCGAAGAAGAAATCATAGTGGTGAGGAAGATTTTGTCGAGTTTAGATATGAAGTAACTGAGTTTTTGAGGCATTGAAAACAACCATGTTTTCTCTTCGAATCTATTAACTACTGTTGGGAGGAACATCTTTCAAACTGAAAGGAGTAATGAAGGGTGAAGTCATCAGCACAGGAGTCGATAGGAGATGAAGTAAAAGAGAGAAGATCATTAATGAAAAGTAGAAATAATGTTGGCGATAAGACAGAACCCTGATTATCACCCTTAATAATAGATTTAAAGGAAGAACGATGGCCGTCTGCAACAGCTGCTATTGAACAACCTGAAAAGAAATTAGAGAAAAGATCGCAGAGAGAAAGATAGATACAGAACGAGGGAAATTTAGAAAACAAAACTTTGTTCCAGATTATATCGAAAGCTTTCGATATGTCTAACGCCACAGATAAAGATTCACCGAAATGTCGAAGAGCATAGGACCAATAGTCAGAGAGAAGGGAAAGAAGATCACCAGCAGATCGTTTCTTACGAAAGCCATACTGGCGATCAGAGATAAGATTTGAAGAATTGAGATGTTTCCAAATCTTCCTGCTAATGATAGATTCGAAAATTTAAAAAATAACGGAAGTCAAAGAAATAGGACTGTAGTTGGATGGTTGAGAGGGATCCCCCTTCTTCGGCAGAGGCTGAATGAGCTCACGTTTCCAATAAGAACTGAAGACTGAAGTTGAAAGACTGAGACGAAATAGTTTTCCAAGGCAGGGTGCAAGCTCGGAAGCACAAGTTTTGAGAACTACAGGAGGAATACCATCAGGACCGCACGTCTTTAGAAGAAATTAAAATTTTTGGCTTAATATATATATATATATATATATATATATATATATATATATATATATATATATATATATATATATATATATATATATATATATATATAAAAAAAATACGTCCCCAGGAAGGGTTATTAGCCCGGTTAGTAGTTTCATTCAAGGATGAACCAAGGGTTTCACGGGCCGACGGCAAACAAAAACATATATATATATATATATATATATATATATATATATATATATATATATATATATATATATATATATATATATATATATATATATATATATATATATATATATATGAAAAAAAATTAATAATTTTGCCCGTCATAAAAAATGCATTGCCACTTCTCAAAGTTTGTTCAGGCCACAGGCCTGAGCGGATGTTGTACTTATGCGCGCAAAAACGTTATCAGTTCTTATGTTATGCAAATTTGAAGTCTTTCAAAAATTTTACCTTATGACTTCTACTCTCTTACCTATCTACAACTAAATTCATCTGTTCTGTTCATTCATCACCCAATTTTACTGGCTATCAAATTTTTCGATTGTCTTAACTCCGCGATAGAGCGTATAGCGTATTCTCTCATCTTTTCTTTTCTGTCATTTCAATCTGTCTTGGTGATTTCACTACTCACTCACCTTCACCAATAACATTCTCTAATGTAATATACAGCAGATGAAAATGCTTAGCAGTTATGTATTCATATCAGATTTTAGTAGACAGAGCAACTTTTTTTCTGTGTCCTTGATCTTCTTTTCAATAACCAAATACATTCTTCGATTTTATTTGGAATGATTACTATTTTGGCAAAAGTGATCATTCTGAGTGCACAACATGAAAGTGCCTAATTTCTCTTCCAGTTTAAACTAACAAACATTAATTTAATTGCGATTTGTTCTTTTGCTGCTCATCACAATTATGTTGCTTCAAGAGTTACTGTAGCCTTCAAACACCAGGTTCTCAAGCTACTTACATTTCAACACGAAATCTTGACATTGGAAAGTCTTCCCTATGTAGAAAATCCAATAGTCATTTCTGATCCTCTTCCTCACGCTCTTTCTGGCATATTTCAACTTCACCCCTAGTCTTCTTTCTTCCGACGTTACCACTGCTGTCCTACCTTCTTCTAATGCTGAACTCTTTACTCATGCTTTTGGTTCTAGTTACACTCCATCTTCTTTGTGTCAATTATTGTAAATTTTAAAGATGAGATTTTTGTTCTCTCTTTAATTATGCTTAATACTAAGAAAGTCTTGTGTTATGACTGTATTCCTACTGTGATTCTCAAAACTTGCGCCTCAGAGATTGCGTCATTGCTTATTAGATTTCCAATTTCACCTTTTCCTTCCATCTGAAAAAGTTTTTCAATTTATGCCCAAAAAGTTGACCTGTCTTAGCCCTATAACTATTTTCCTACCGCTTTAATTCTTTTGTTAAAAAAAGCTTCCAAATTTATCCTTAAAAAGAGAATTTGGAAACTTCTTAATTTTTTTAAATTTTTTCTGAGTTTACCAGTTTGGTTTCAGTAAGAAAAATTCTAATAGTGGTCTAACTGTTAATCATTTTTCCTCTGGTGTACCTTTTACTGTGACTCAGACCTATAAAAACTTTGGAAAATGTCTGCAACAAAGCTTTGATTTCTAAACTTCCCTGTTTTGATATCTATCCTCCTCTCTAAAACCTTTCTGATTTCCTTTCCAATCCCTTTATTGCAGCTATTGCAGACTGTCACCATTCATTATTTAATAGGGGTGTTACTCAAAGGTCTGTCTTACCCCAAACTGCTTTTGATCAATAACCGAATATTATCTGTCACATAAACATTTCTCCATTCTGTATTTCTCTTTGTGATTTGAAAAATATCCCATCTGTAGCAGATGACAGATGCTTGGAGGGTGAATTTGTAGTACTTGACTTCTGATATTTATCTTCTTTCTAATTGACCTGAGAGAACATCATCTTCGTAGTTTTCAGTGACTCAAAAACTTAGTTTCTCAATCTATCAATTAAATATAATCATCCACAGAACAACATCTTTGAATATTTACAACTCAAACCTTTCTCTGTTCTTAATGTTCTTGGTATTTTTCCTGTTAATAATCATTTTCTTAAAGGACCACATTGTTTCTTTTA
Source organism: Armadillidium nasatum (assembly GCA_009176605.1). Taxonomy (NCBI): domain Eukaryota; kingdom Metazoa; phylum Arthropoda; class Malacostraca; order Isopoda; family Armadillidiidae; genus Armadillidium; species Armadillidium nasatum. The sequence continues at coordinate 20,347 of SEYY01014742.1, read as the reverse complement.
ATAAGATGTTAAATTTTGTGTAATAAAGATTAGGATTGCAGTACATGGATTTCCTCTTCTTTTTTCAATGTGCTCACATAAATGTGCAGCTCTGTATCCATCCGTGTATTTGGTAGGGGCAAACTGTTATTTGACCTTTGTGACGTGATATTGGCACTCTATCGCTATTAGGTTCCAAAATTTAACGATATTTTGTTTTGCAATTCTTGCAGTTTCACTTTAATTTAATATGACTAGATGCAGATTAGAACATTAGAACATTAGGAAAATAAAGACAGTTAGAATCCACACAGACTTGTCGAGACTGTCCCAGTCTAAATAAATAATTAATACTAATACATGCAACAAAGACTAGATCTGTCCTATCCCTGGTTATCAGTTATTCATGCAAGGTAAGATAAAAATAAAAGTAAGCCCCTTCATATTTTTAGTAACCCAAACTAATGACATTATTCAACTAATCACCATGCAACCAGCAATGAACCAACACCCACTACAAAACTGTCAGTTACGCTTAGTCACAAGGTGGTCTAAAATTCATAAGCTTAGTCACAAGCTGGTCTAAGAATTCATATACTGTATACTCGCAAATTTGCCATTGTCATGTTATATTATACGATACTTAAACCATTCATATATCTATCTAGCCCCCTCTTAAATGCTGCAAGAGAATCACAGCCAACAATCTCCTGTGGCAAGCCATTCCAAAAATAACAACCATATTACTGAAAGAGTACTTTTTGATCGAGATGGCATGACTTTTTTCCAAGTTTCTTATCATGCCTTCTAGTTTCCCTTCTATGGTCCACTATAAAGTATTTTTCAATCTCTGTATTACTGTCAGATGCAAATATTTTGTAAACTTGTATCATATCCCCTCTGAGAAATCTCCTTTCAACTTAAAACATTCCCAGCTCCTTCAACCTCTGCTCATAGATCTTACTCTCGAAACCATAAATCATCCTTGATGCTCGACATTGTACTCTCTCCAGGATATATATGTCTTTTCTTAAATGAGGAGCCTAACATAGCTTTTATATAGCTAGCTTATAACCTCTTAGCTCTTGTAAACTACATTGCGATTAATTATACCTAACATCTTATTAGCTCTATTCCTTGCTTCCAAACATTGATCACCCACTTTCAGATTACTGCTAATAATCACACCTAAATCTTTTCCTTGGTCCTCAGTCTCAAGCCAATCCCCAGTCATATCATAATTAAATCCTTCATTCGAGCAACTACATGAAGAACTTTAATTTTTTACTATTAAAATTCATTTGCCACTTATCTGCCCATCCAAGGAGTCTATCTAAATCACCTTGAAGCTTTATACATCCATTATTATTATTCCTTACTGAGATGACCACTTTGGTATCATCTGCAAATTTAGAAACCTTACATTTAAGACCTTTATGTAAATCTTTAATATATATATGAGGATCAATAGTGGTCCCAGCATAGAACCCTGTGGGAGTCCACTCTTCACTGTTTCCAAAATGACTTATTTCCATTTAGTAGCACACATTGCCTTCTGTTCTTCAACCACTCTTTAATCCAATTATATACCACTCCACCAATGCCACAGTGTGACTACTTTTGCATCATCCTTATATGGGGAACCATATCAAAATATTTGCTAATGTCTAAATATATAACATCAACTGGATCACCCCTGTCTATACAATCAGTAATATATTCCATAAATTAAGAAGGTTAGTCTGACATGATCTACCCTTTTTAGAATACAATATCTTGTTATCATCCAAATATTTCTCTATATGACTTTTCAGTAACTTTTTGAAAATTTTGGAACCAGAGATGTTAAGCTAATTAGCCTATAGTTTCATGGATCTTCCTTACTACCTTCCTTACAAATGGGAACCACATATGCCGTTTTCCAATCCTCAGATACCTCTCTCTCCAAAAGTAATAGATCGTTTAAAAATCAAATTGAATACCTTTTTATAATTCTACCAAATACACCATCGGGACCAGCTGCCTTATTTGGGTCAATATGTTTATGTAAAGATTTAATTTCATTTAACTCTATTTCAAATTTATTTTACATGTAAACTAGAGTTATAGTCTCTAAACTGTTATCCAATCTTTCCTCAGTAAACATTGACGCAAAATAAGCATTGAAAATATTAACGAATTCCTTACTCGAACTTAAAAAATTTTCATGAGTTTTAATTGGGCCAATTTTCTTATAATTGTTTTTAAATTTATAGAAGCAAGAAAACTTTTTCAGGTCTATATTACTATTCCTTGCCAAATTAATTTATGTCATTCTCTTTGCTTTTCTTATTGACTGGTTAAGTTCTTTCCTAATTCTCTTGCAGTGTTCTAAATCTTCTTCCCTACTACTACTACCTTTGATTTTCTCTTTTTCACTGATTTTCTCTTTTATCTCTCTACTCCACTCAATTAGGTTTTCTATTTATTATTATAATATATATATATATATATATATATATATATATATATATATATATATATATATATATATATATATATATATATATATATATATATATATATATATATATATATATATATATATATATATATATATATATATATATATATATATATATATATATATATATATATATATATATATATATATATATATATATATATATATATATATATATATATATATATATATAGTATATAGTACAAAAAGGATTGAGAGAACGGCCGCAAACATTAACAACTTTATTCATATATAAACGACGTTTCGACCTATTACAATGGTCATCTTCAGGACTTCTGCAGATTAAGATAATATGAATAATAAGAACAATACAAATAAATAATAATAATAATAATAACAACAAT
>SEYY01014742.1:0-15000 GCA_009176605.1 Armadillidium nasatum | reverse complement strand
CGGAATAAAATAAATAATAAAATAATGTATAATACATGAAATTTTTTTATATAAAAAAATACTTTTTAAAACTGCTAAAAATGGACACTAATGGTGGAAATAAATTGTTATTTGAAATGTAAAAGAGCATCTTACCTAAAAACAGTCAGAGATGTTAAGGATTTCATTTTTAAAGTTCCTGTTCCAGTATTGTCGGTATTTAATGATGGATTATGCGTGCTTATTTAAAATGATTGTAAAATAGGTAAATCAAATGAGTGGTTAATTTGTGCTGTTATTTTGAAATCGGATGAGTTTAACTGGTGGTAATGTTTTAAGGTGTGTTCTCTGATATTAGAATTGGAAGGATTAGTTAAATTTTTTCCAGTACGCGGTGATACCCCCTTTATAATCCTTAATATGTCTCACTCTTTTTTTAGGTTAGATATTCTTTTACATTTCAAATAACAATTTATTTCCATCATTAGTGACCATTTTTTAGCAGTGTTTTAAAACTTGTTTTTTAAGTGTTTTTTATATAAAAAAATTTATATATTGTACATTATTTAATTCCGTCTTATTTAAAAAGTAATTTTATATTAATAACATTTTCTTAATTAGATCCTGAAGATGAGAAGTTAATTCTCGAAACGTTGACTTAATAAAATGTTCCATACAGCTCTGGTTCTTCTATTCTTGATAAAAAAAAGATTCCCTAAACATAGAAGCCGTAATTATATATATATATATATATATATATATATATATATATATATATATATATATATATATATATATATATATATATATATATATATATATATATATATATATATATATATATATATATATATATATATATATATATATAGTAGTAGTGAGGGACCCACTTTCATAGATCGTCCGGTTTTCAAACCGGACAACCGGAAGTGAAAAACGCACATGCGTTTTTTTCATGCTCCTTCCTGAGGCCTTTTTGACCCCCCTTTTTTGACCCCCCTTTTTTTACCCCCCTTTTTTGACCCCCTTTTTAACCCCCCCTTTTGACCCCCTTTTTTGAACCCCCTTTTTTGACCCCCCTTTTTGATTTTTGACCCCTCTTTTGGGTTTCGGCCCCACTTTTGGGTTTTCACCAATTCACCAATTTTCATCATTTCTTCTACCTTTATGCCACGATGTCGGGGCGCAGCCCGGATTTTCAGTCGGCTTTTTACCTGGACAAACGATTTTACAATTTTTCATGTTCGATATATCGAACGATATATCGAACGAAATATCGACCGATTAATCGGACAATATACCGATCGATTAATCGAAGCTGATTTGTCACATGAGTGACGTCATCACAGAACATATATCCAAATTTTTTCTAAGTCATACATTTTCAAACTCCAGAAAAAAAATTTCAATTTCCAAGAGCCCGAGCTGGGATTGAACCCGAGACCTTTATGGTTGATGATCAGGTACTTAAGTCAACGCGCTACCGAGGCAATAGGAACGAACGAATGATTTCATCTTTTACAATAATAACTTTCTTATCTCTGACCACATTTGCCCTTTTTAATCTTGATAAGGTTTTTCGAGCATGCTTATTACATATACAACGAAAGGAAAAAGAAAACGAAGTAATTTTTTCGTGAAACTAAAAAAAAAAAAAAAAAAAAAAAAATACTAAAATAAAAAGAAAACGAAGTAATTTTTTGGTGAAACTAAAAAAAAATAAAAAAAAAAAAATAAAAAATACTAAAATAAAAAGAAAACGAAGTAATTTTTTGGTGAAACTAATAAAAAACATTAAAATAAAAAAAACACTAAAAATAAAAAAAAAACATTAAAATAAAAAACACTTAAAAAAATGAAAAACATTTAAAAACATTAAAATAATAAACAAAACATTAAAAAAAAGCACTAAAAACATTGAAATCATTGAAATCATTGATATCAAGAGGGAGGGGTGTGGGTGAGGGGCTAATAGCCCCAACACCTGTCCACCGTGTTTTCCATGTTTTCCGTGTTTTCCATGTTTTCGTAACAATATTATTACAATTTAACGAATAATTTTAAAAAATATTAAAATTATTTTAATATATTTCTTTTAATTTGTAACAAAACAAAACAAAAACAAAGAAAAAACATTTAAAAACATTAAAATAATAAAAAAAACATTAAAAAAAGCACTAAAAACATTGAAATCATTGATTTCAAGAGGGAGGGGTGTGAGTGAGGGGCGCATAGCCCCAACACCTGTCCACCGTGTTTTCCGTTTTGCACGATCTCTATGTTTTAATACCCTTGTATTTGACGCTTTTCACCATTTCTTTACGAATATTTTAAAATTTTAAGCACACACACACACACTATACACATACACACACATACACACACACACACACACACACACACATGAACACAAAGCCATAGTCACAAAAGGGCAATCTCATTAGCACAAAATCACATAACACCTATCTCCAACATCACAATGCACAAGTTACCATAACCAAATACACAAAACTCACTTATACCCTATGCCCAAGTCACAAAAACACCAATTGAAAGACATAATTTACATAAAACACTTATCTCAAACACACAAACTACATATATCACCTAATTTCAACAGCACATCTTACATAAGCAACAATTTCAAAGGCACATCATACAAAATCATCAAACTCATACACACAAAGAGCAAAATTTTCTCACCAGCATTCAACGCAAACATAATAATACTAATCTCATTCACACAAACCTCAAAAGCACTAACCTTCATCAACACAATGCACAAAAATGACAGACTTAAACACACAAATCTTACTTAACTTCAACAACACATGACACAAAAAAAAAGCACTAAACACATTGAAATCATTGAAATCATTGATATCAAGAGGGAGGGGTGTGGGTGAGGGGCTAATAGCCCCAACACCTGTCCACCGTGTTTTCCATGTTTTCCGTGTTTTCCATGTTTTCGTAACAATATTATTACAATTTAACGAATAATTTTAAAAAATATTAAAATTATTTTAATATATTTCTTTTAATTTGTAACAAAACAAAACAAAAACAAAGAAAAAACATTTAAAAACATTAAAATAATAAAAAAAACATTAAAAAAAGCACTAAAAACATTGAAATCATTGATTTCAAGAGGGAGGGGTGTGAGTGAGGGGCGCATAGCCCCAACACCTGTCCACCGTGTTTTCCGTTTTGCACGATCTCTATGTTTTAATACCCTTGTATTTGACGCTTTTCACCATTTCTTTACGAATATTTTAAAATTTTAAGCACACACACAACTATACACATACACACACATACACACACACACGCACACACACACACACATGAACACAAAGCCATAGTCACAAAAGGGCAATCTCATTAGCACAAAATCACATAACACCTATCTCCAACATCACAATGCACAAGTTACCATAACCAAATACACAAAACTCACTTATACCCTATGCCCAAGTCACAAAAGCACCAACTGAAAGACATAATTTACATAAAACACTTATCTCAAACACACAAACTACATATATCACCTAATTTCAACAGCACACCGACATAAGCAACAATTTCAAAGGCACATCATACAAAATCATCAAACTCATACACAAAAAGAGCAAAATTTTCTCACCAGCATTCAACGCAAACATAATAATACTAATCTCATTCACACAAACCTCAAAAGCACTAACCTTCATCAACACAATGCACAAAAATGACAGACTTAAACACACAAATCTTACTTAACTTCAACAACACATGACACAAAAAAAATGACAAACTTAAACCCACAAACTCAGCTCACAAAACCATAAGCTCAAACACATAACCACAAATCACACTTGTCCAGTGTTACAAGACACAAGTTCAACAAAGTCTAAGATGCAAAGTTCAAAAAACTCTCAGCATCGTACTCAAGAACCTCATTACAACAAACTCAAATCACAATAACATTTTGTCTAACTACTTAATCAACAACTCACTCAGTCTCAACAGCACAAATAACAAAAACAACATTTTCAGAACAACAAACACCGACACATAAGCACAACTATGCACAGACACAGCATGACAAACCACAATAACAACATCAAATTCATGAACACAAAGCACAAGGCTGACGTATTTTCATCAATACAGGTCGCAGAAACATCATTCTCAATCACACAATTAGCAAAAACTCACTTTCCAACAACATTATATATCACAAAAGACATCATAATCAAGTCACAAAACACAATTTTCACTTAGCTTCATACCCACAGGTCACAAAAACACCAGGTTGAAGTGTGCAAAAACACAAATTTTCACAGAACTCAGACATTACAATTCACAAAACATTGAATTCAACTTCATAATCACAAAATTCAAACAATTTTTCACAAGCACATAACACAAAGAATCATTTCAGGGTACCAATCACAAATCACTAAGCTCAGATACATAATTCTCAACATCATAAGGCAGACCCAGCAAGATTTTTCACATTAACACCAAGCTTCAAACACATAACTCACAAAATTCACATATTTCATCAACTCATTTCACATAAAAGCATCATATCCAATCACTCCATCCACAAAAAAACATTTATTTCAGCAACACAAATCACAAAAAAAAGACCAAACTCAAATAAACAAAAACCAAGATTCAATTAATTTCTCCATCACAGATCACAAAACAACAAACTCAAATACATAAAATCACTCAACTTCATTAATACAGATCACAGAAACACCATTTCCCAAACACATAGACAACAAAATCACTCAGCTTCACTAATACAGACCACAGAAACACCATTTCCGAAACACATAGACAACAAATCCATTCAATTTCATCAGCACAAATAACAAAGAGCCATCCTCAGTCACAAAAACACATAAACACACATACATAAGCACCCATCAGTACAAAAACATTTATTTTTCATCAACACAATTCACAAAAAAATCAAACTCAGCTAAACAAAGTCCAAGATTCAAATATTTTTCACCATCGCAGATCACAAGCCAACATACTCAAGTACATAAAAACCATTCAAATTCACTAAACCAGACCAAACTTTCTCAAACACACATTCATCAAAATCAATCAATTTCACTAAAACAAGTCACACAACTACCCTTCTCAATCACATAGGCATCAAAATTCACTTATCTTCGCCATCGCAGGCCACAAAACACACTTTCTTGATCACATAATACGCAAATCTCACTTAACTTCAGCAATACATTCCACAGAAAACAATATTCTCAAGCACACGGTCCACAAAATCACTTAACTTTTTTCCGATACAATCCACAAAACATATTTTCTCATGCACACAGCACTCAAATCTCACTTAACTTCAACAACACAAGAAACAAAAAAAAAAAAAAAGCCCAAGCTCAACTAAACAAAATCCAAGATCCAATTAATTTTCACCATCACAGATCGCAAAACAACAAACTCAAGTACATAAAAATCACTCAACTTCACTAAACCAGAACACACAAACAACCTTCTCAAGCACACAGACATCAAAAAGAACTCAACTTCACTAAACCAGAACACACAAACAACCTTCTCAAGCACACAGATATCAAAAAGAACTCAACTTCCCTAAAATAAGTCACGCAAATGCCCTTCTCAAGCACACAGACTTCAAAATCACACAACTTCACCAACTCAAATCACACAAACACCCTTCCCAAGCACATAAACAACAAAATTCACTCAATTTCATCAATACAATTCACAGAAAGCAACATTTCTCAGTCACATAGACCACAAAAGCTACTCAACTCCGTTAAGCAACAAAAATCAATCATCTCCGCTAATCCAAATCACAGAAACATCCTTCTCAAGCACATACAAGACAAAAAACACTCAATTTCACTAAACCAAACCACACAATTACCCTTCTCAAGCACATAGAAGACAAAAAGCACTCAATTTCACTAAACCAGAACACACAAACAACCTTCTCAAGCACACAAATATCAAAAAATCACTCAACTTCACTAAAATAAGTCACGCAAATGCCCTTCTCAGGCACGCAGACTTCAAAATCACACAATTTCGCTAAATCAAATCACACAAGCACCCTTCCCAATCACATAAACAACAAAATTCACTCAATTCATCAATACAAGTCACAGAAAGCAACATTTCTCAGTCACATAGACTACAAAAATCACTCAACTCCGTTAAATCAGTCCACACAAACACTCTTCATAAGCATACAGGTCACAGATACATCATTTCTCATACATCTAATCTACAAAATTCAATCAATTTCATCAATACAAAACACAGAAAACAATATTTCTCAATCACATAGGCTGCAAAAATCAATCAATTCATCATCACAAGTCACAATTCACCAACCTCAGTCACACAAAGCACACACACACACACACACACACACACACACACACACACACACACACACACCCGCTTGCACAAAAACATTTATTTTCATCAACACAAGTCGCAAAAACCCAAACTCAAGTAATCAAAAACCCAAATTTCGTTTAATTCCATCATAGATCACAAATCAACAAACTCATTCCAACAAATTCACTCTTTTTTTCATCTTTGCAGATCACAAAAACATCATTCTCAATCAATCATTTCACAAAAAAAAAAAAAAAAAAAAAAAAAAAAAACAACTTAATTTCAGTAATGCAAATCACAAAAAGTCTAAACTCATCTATTCAAAACTCAAAATTTCATTTATTTCAACAACATAGATCACATACAACAAACTTATACCCACACGACACAAAATTCACCAAGTTATGCTCAAGGACCTATGTGGGGGACCAGGTGGGGGCTCAGAGCTCTCGGTGTTTTTTCTTTCGTTGTATATGTAATAAGCATGCTTGAAAAACCTTTTCAAGATTTAAAAGGGCAAAATGTGGTCAGAGATAAGAAAGTTATTATTGTAAAAGATGAAATCATTCGTTCGTTCCCATTGCCTCGGTAGCGCGTTGACTTAAGTACCTGATCATCAACCATAAAGGTCTCGGGTTCAATCCCAGCTCGGGCTCTTGGAAATTGAAATTTTATTCTGGAGTTTGAAAATGTATGACTTAGAAAAAATTTGGATATATGTTCTGTGATGACGTCACTCATGTGACAAATCAGCTTCGATTAATCGATCGATATATTGTCCGATTAATCGGTCGATATTTCGTTCGATATATCGTTCGATATATCGAACATGAAAAATTGTAAAATCGTTTGTCCAGGTAAAAAGCCGACTAAAATCCGGGCTGCGCCCCGACATCGTGGCATAAAGGTAGAAGAAATGATGAAAATTGGTGAATTGGTGAAAACCCAAAAGTGGGGCCGAAACCCCAAAGAGGGGCCAAAACCCAAAAGGGGGTTCAAAAAAGGGGGTCAAAAAAGGGGTAAAAAAGGGGATAAAAAAGGGGGTCAAAATGGGGGTAAAAAAGGGGGGGTCAAAAAGGTCTCAGGAAAGAGCATGAAAAAAAACGCATGTGCGTTTTTCACGTCCGGTTGTCCGGTTTGAAAACCGGATGATCTGTGAAAGTGGGTCCCTCACTACTATATATATATATATATATATATATATATATATATATATATATATATATATATATATATATATATATATATATATATATATATATATATATATATATATATATATATATATATATATATATATATATATATATATATATATATATATATATAAAGTTGTACAAATTTACTCTTCTAATCTTCCGAAGAGTATTTTTTTTAAAATATGAATTAAGTGAAATTAGGAAGGAAAAAACAAGACCCCAAATTTACACTAAATTTTTTTTTAAGTTTAAAGAAATTTTAAATAAAGCAAAATTAGTTGTTACAAAATAGAAACCAAAACCCAAGCGCAAAAATATAGTTCACAAAACTTTCCTAGATCAGTGTCCAATGTAATAGTGGTGATATAAGGAAGAATAATGAAACAGAAAGAAATTGAAGTTTCATAAGGGTGAGTAAGTTGGTTAGGCGTCAAGATCCTCCCTTTTCTTTTACTTAACAGCATCTTACTTATATACATCTTTATAATATGTTACATGTAAAAAAAAGTGAGAAGGACATTGCCGTAGATTTGTTTGTGCTGACGTTGAAGATATTCTATAACGAAACTGATGCTTTTGAGTAACTGACATAAATTGTTCTCTCTGCCTTAAGAGAATGGCCAAAGATTAAATATAATCTACATCCGTGTAAACGAAAGAGAATCATTTAACAAAATCGTATCATCTCGTAGTAACAGAATAAAAATTAGTTTAACAATTCATCAGAGAATCTTGCGTCTATCCAGGAGTGGACTTAATCTCTTCCCTAATAAAATTGTTGATCTCATTCCAGAAAATTAAATATATTGCCCTATGTTACATTTTAAAACCCTTCCTCCAAATTCGACTTAAATTAGAGGTGAATACAAATCGTTTTTTTTTTGTGTGTGTGTGTGTGTGTGAGGGGTGGAAGAGCAGAAATGTAAATTAATCGATTATCGTTTTGTCACTCTAATTTTTGGGTTGGCTGTTAGCCTTTATACTTTATATTTTGAAGCACTATGAGTGAACATCACCTCAAAAAATTTCCACCGATCCCTGTTCATCTTTCCTAATGAAAAATATTTACGTCTACAATTTTTTATTTTCTTCTTCTGTAAACGAACTGAAAACATTTTTATGAAAGCCATTCCAGCATAAATGAAACGGGGTTCAATGTAAGTTCACGGAATACAAATTAACTTGGCCTCAGGAAAATATTCGAGGAGGAATGCAAACTCTCCACTCATTACTGTGATAAAAAAAATAGTACAATATAATTTGTTCAATTCTTTTCAGTATTATTCTCTTGGGGGTTATCTTCACAATGAGACACTGTATGTCTGACATTTAAAAGGAATTCGACCTTTTTCTCATTAATATTTAAAGTCGTCTTCTAATAAAGAAAACTGGAGAGGAATAGATGGAATTGGATGATACAATCAATAAGGACATTAAAAATTCACAAGAATAGTCAAGAAAAAAAATCTTAATTTTCTGAAAGAGATCACGTTCTCCAGACCATTTTCGAGTCTAGAGACCACCAATTTATCAGTCGATATATTCTGTAATGCAAGCTCTGTCGTATATATCACAAATCTATATATAGATTTGTGATGCATATTTCCTCGGAGAGTCATTGGAGCCTAATATTTTTAGTCAAAAGAGAAAGTCACTCCTACTAAAAAAAAAGGAAAAAAAAAAATAGGAAAAATTTTTTTTTCCTTTCTTGGAGCTTTTATTTGTATCTTGCCCTTAAAATGTCTACCCTAAGATTTGAGTAGTCTTTTCGGAATTAAAATCCAGTGTCTAAATATTTTTACTGACTCTGAAATTATAATGGATTTGGTACAGAACAAAGGACTAAAGCCAAGCAGATTTTTGTAAAATATCGTGTTCGAGATATTCAGAGTATGAGCTCCATACTTAGAGAAAATCAATCACTGAGCCTAAATTTTCTGTATGTCGGAACAGAAGATAATCCGACAGACCTCCTGGCGAAAGGAATTTCTGGGAAGAGTTTAAAAAGAACAGCATTTTGGAGTACGGGACACAAATAGGTCTCTTTAAATCATGTTTATTGGCCCATATCTAAAGGTGAAATAACAACTTGTATTTCCTGTAGTACAAGGTGAAAAAAAATCATCCTGTTGTAGATATTTCAAGATGTTCAAATCTGTATATACTGTGGTACAGGGTAAAAAAGTTCTCCCTGTTGCAGATATTTCAAGATGTTCAAATCTGTTTATACTGTGGTACAAAGTGAAAAATATCTTTCTGCTACAGATATTTCAAGATGTTCAAATCAGTATATACTATGGTATAATGTGAAAAAGATCTTACTGTTGCAAAAATTTCAAGATGTTCAAATCTGTATATACTGTGGTACAAGGTGAAAAAGATCTTCCTGTTGCAGATATTTCAAGATGTTCAAATCTCTATATATTGTGGTACAAGGTGAAAGAGAACTTCCTGTTGTAGATATTTCAAGATGTTCAAATCTGTATATATATTCTTGTACAAGGTAAAAAAATCTTCCTGTTTTAGATATTTCAAGATGTTCAAATCTGTATATACTGTGGTACAAGGTGAAAAAAATCTTGTTGCAGATATTTCAAGATGCTCAAATCAGTATATACTGTGGTACAAGGTGAAAAAGATCTTCCTGTTGTAGATATTTTAATATGTTCAAATCTGTATATACTGTGGTACAAGGTGAAAAAGATCTTCCTGTTTTAGATATTTAAGATGTTCAAATCTGTATATATTGTGGTACAAGGTGAAAAAGAACTTCCTGTTGTAGATATTTCAAGATGTTCAAATCTATATATACTGTGGTACAAGGTGAAAAAAATCTTCCTGTTTTAGATATTTCAAGATGTTTAAATCTGTATATATTGTGATACAAGGTGAAAAAAATCTTCCTGTTGCAGATATTTCAAGATCTTCAAATCAGTATATACTGTGGTACAAGGTGAAAAATATCTTTCTTCTACAGATATTTCAAGATCTTCAAATCTGTATATATTGTGGTACAAGGTGAAAAAGATTTTCAAGTAGCAGATATTTCAAGATGTTCAAATCTGTATATACTGTGGTACAAGGTGAAAACGATCTTCCTGTTGTAGATATTTCAAGATGTTCAAATCTGTATAGACTGTAGTACAAGGTGAAAAAAAATCTTCCTGTTGCAGATATTTCAAAATGTTTAAATCCGTATATACTGTGGTACAAGTGAAAAAGATCTTCCTGTTGCAGATATTTCAAGATGTTCTAATCTGTATATACTGTGGTGCAAGGTGAAAAAGATCTTCCTGTTGTAGATATTTCAAGATGTTCAAATCTGTATATATTCTGGTCCAAGGTGAAAAAGATCTTCCTGTTTTAGATATTTCAAGATGTTCAAATCTGTATATACTGTGGTACAAGGTGAAAAAAAAATCTTCCTGTTGCAGGTATTTTAAAATGTTCAAATCAGTATATACTGTAGTACAAGGTGAAAAAGATCTTCCTGTTGCAGATATTTCAAGATGTTCAAATCTGTATATACTTCAACTCATAGTCGCATTGTTGTATAAATTTAGAGAGTAGAAAAAAAAGGTGTCAATATTATGATCTGAACTATGCAAAGGGAGTCTTGCTCAAACAAGATTCATCTTTTCCTTGTCAGGTTAAAGACTTGATTAATAATTACTCTGAATCTGTTCCTAGATGAAAATCTCATCAAGAGTAAAAGTGCAATAGTCAATTATTACATTGCAATCTTTACGACAATAATATTTTGAATCCTATCCTTTTATCTAAGAATTATTTCAAATCAGGGGTGCTCATGTTAAAAGTAAGAACATGGATATTCAGGCTACATTTATAAATATTCGGTTGAAGGAATTTTAGATAACATTAGCACGAATCTCCATCAAAGGACCATTGGGAAAATGTAAAATCTGAAAGGAATTTAATAACTTCTCTTAAAGAAGTTCTCTTCAACATGGTAAAAGACCCAAGTTAAATTATTAAGTCCATTAAACATGTTCTTTTAACGCTATCAACGATATACATCCAAAAAGCTTTAACCATTCACTTTAGCGAATTACGCTAAATTTTTTAAGTATTAGTATTTCATATAACCATATAGCACGTATCCAAATTTGCCCATTCATCATTTTCTAATCTTTTCATAGACATACTTACATGAGCAGGTACACGTGTATATAAAAAATACCCTTAATAAATGTTTAAATATAATCTTCCTGCAGCGTCCCTGAAAGTTACAGCAAGATCAGTCAAGTGGTCTGGCACTGCCATCGATTTAAAGGAGTGACAGTGCAAACTACGAGACTATTGGCACTACATAAATTTTACAAGAAGGCTTATCACGCCCAGTAATAAAGGTGCCCCACATTCGATGCTGGTGGGTTTAAGATTAAAAATTTTATTTCAAAAAAAAAAAAAAAAATTGGGAAAATAGATAAAGGGACTGTGCTCTATTTTACTAGTGGAGCATATGAAAGCTTATACATAGAAGTTAAGTCCTGGGCCAAAGAATTGAACAGAGAAAGGATGAAACTGTGTAGAAAGGCGTGCCACAAGAGCCCTTCTCAATCGAGGAGTCGTGCGATGGAAGAGTTAAGAAGACCAGTGCTCTTTTTAATAGGGATAATCTAGAGAGAGAGAGAGAGTAACCGAATAAATCGATGGACAAACACTCTTTAGAGGGTTAGGGAGAGCAAGAAAATTTCTAGACTTTAATTTTTCAAGGAGAACTGTATAACTTGAACCATCCCACATATGTCAGGTTTACTTAATATCCCAATAAAGAGCAAGCAATTAGGGTGGCGTGAAGAAATTCTGAAAGTGCCTCAGAACTCCCAATCTCTTAAAAGCTTGTTTAGAAAGAGAAGTAATGAGATCCTTCCAAGAAAGATAATGAGAAAAAAAACGAGAACATTAAGAACAGACGAAGGTTTGAGTTGTGGGTTTTAGGAGAAGATAGCATAGTTATGTGGGAGATTATGTTGAATAAAATGATGAAGGAATTGAGTTTTTGAGACATTGAAAATATCCATGTATTCACTGTGCCAATTAGCTATTGGAGAAAGATCAGAAGTTAGCCTCTTCAAGGCTATCCAACTAAATTCAGTTAGTTGCTGTTGAATGGAGCATTTTACAGACTTAAAGGAATAATGATGGGTGGAGTTGTCTCCAAAGAAGTGGATAGTTTGACGAAGTCAAAGAAAAAATGAAATGGTGATAGAACAGATCCCAGAGGAACACCACTATTAATAGATTTAAGAGAAGAGCGGAGATCGTATACAACAGCAGCTATACAATGATCAGAAAGGAAGTCACAGAGAAGGTTACAGAGAGAAGGATAGATAGTGAAGAGGATAGTTTAGAAATCAAAGCTTTGCGCCAGATCCCATCTAAGGCTTTTAATATGTCTAGCACGACAGCAAACGCTTCACCGAAATGAGAAAGAACTGAGGTCCAAGAGTCATAAAGAGAGAAAAAAGATCACCAGTAGAGCACTACCATACGAAATCCATAATAACTATTACAGATAAGATTAAAAAAATTGAAATGTTACCAAATTTCCCTGTTGAGTATGATTTCAAAAACTTTAGAAAGAATTACGGAGGTTAAAGAAATAGGACGATAGTCAGATGGTTCATAAGGCTTCCCATTTTTTAACACAAGCTGAATGAGGGCTCGTTTTCAGCAGAAAGGTAAAGTCGTAGTAGAAAGGCAGGGATGTAATAGTTTACCATGGCAGTGTGCAAGAAGATCATGTGAACAAATTTTATGAACCACAAGAGGCATACCATCAGGACCGTACTATTTTTATATAGTGAGAGATAATAAATAATTATAAATAAATAGGGAGATAATAAATAAATAACATTAAAATAAATTACAATGCTAATTATAAAAGAGTTGGAGGAATCGCACAGGAATTGTCTAAGGTAGAATTAGAGGAAAAATTTTGAGCGAAGAGATCAATATGGCAGCTGTGCCGTTGGAAGAAACTAGAAGAAGAAAAAAGAAGTAATAAAGTTTGAGTTTACATTTTTAACAAAATGCCATAAAAGACATGAGGATAGCAACCAGATAGATTACTGCATTTTCTTAGGAGGAAAAAGTTTTAGTGTTATGGAGAATAGATTTTGAACGATTTCAGGATGCAATGAAAGTTGCATGAGTTTCAGGAGCTAAAAGAGAACGGTAATTTCTTAAGGCAACTTTCCTGCGACGAATAGCACGAGAACAAGCAAAGTTAAACCAAGGTTTGTTACGTTTAGTAGAAGGGTTATATATATATATATATATATATATATATATATATTATATATATATATATATTAAATTTATATATTTATTTTTTAATATCCAGTCTACCGTGGCTCGAACGGTAGGTGATTGACTCACGTGCTTGAGTTTTCGATTTCGGATCCTAGGTATATACTACTAGAAATTTCCTCTCCTCGAATAGGGCAATACCTGAGATGCGAATTTTAAATATTATTATATATATATATTATATATATATATATATATATATATATATATATATTATATTTATATATATATTATATATATATATATATAAAATATCTCTGGTGGGAAAAGGCCAGAGGCCTACTAAAAGTGTTAGGAGGAAAGTCGGAAACCTGGTCAAAATAAAGGACGGCATGACCTGATACACGTCGTTTGAAGGTGTGCAAGTCATAGGAAGTTGGAAAAATAGATGAAGTGAGTGTGTTACAGACTTTACCAGTAGAGTACATGGAAGATTGAGCATAGCGGTTAAGTCTGGGGTCAGAGAGTTGGATAGAGAAAGGATGAGACTGTGATAGAAAGACGAGTCGAACGAGCCCTTCTCAATGGAGAAAGTATGCGACAAGAAAGCTCAGAAGAGCAGTGTCCATTGTAATCGCGGTAGTATATTATATATATATATATATTTATATATATATATATATATATATATATATATTATATATATATATATATATATATATTATATATATATATATATATATATATATATATATATATATATATATATATATATATATATATATATATTATATATATATATATATATATATATATATATATATATATATATTATATATATTTCAGTGTGGCAAATCATCTTAAAAGGAAAAAAATTTAGTTGTAACTACAAAAAAGCTACATAAACCTGATGATGTTTTCCGTATGCCAAATTTACGTCTGCTTCTGTAGAATAAAAATAGAAAATGCCTTTTACGTTTAAAAAATTTTATTCTTTTTTTTTTTTTTGATAATCTTAATATAGAAAAATAATGTTTTTAATTTTTAATTAATATTTGTTTTTAAATGTGCAGGAGGCACATGCTAAGGCTCCTGTTGTCCCACCTGTTGCTTATTTTTTCACTTATTTGCCACCTGCCTAAAACAGATGAAT